>JACDOX010000099.1:1879881-1913639 GCA_014549065.1 Cardinalis cardinalis | reverse complement strand
GGGTTTTGGGACCAGCTGGGTGTGTGCACCACAGCAGCTCCCACAGAAACCATCTCCTGTCTGCCCCTGCTGGGAAAAGGGTTTTGGGACCAGCTGGGTGTATGAGGTATTTCTGGCAGAGAAAAATGGGAGACAGTCCAGAACAGGGATCAAAGCTTCCCTGCTTTCCCAGGGTGGAGGGATGGGTACAAGTGAGGCAGCCAACTCCTGTGCTTCAACCAATTGATGGCAATTAAGGTTAAGCCACCAAGCAGGTGCTCCTGCTTTAAGTAACTTGCTTCCACCTGACTTCCCACCTTTTTTTCCCCCTTTAAATAAGATTGTAAAGATATCACTTTCATTTTGTGTTAAATAAACCAAGCTACTCACAATGTCACATATGCTTTGAAAAACAAAAGCATGTTTTATGTTCAAGATACAGCTATTAAAAACAACTTATGTAACAAGTAACTTGACTGATTTTTGAGATCTAAAGCCCTGCTCTTGCAGGTTTTTAAACCCCCTTTTTCTTGGGTTGTCCATGGGTTGAGGCTAGACCATGGTCCGTCATGTATCCTGCAGCATTTTCTCTATCCAAAGTCAAAGGTGAGGAGCGTTTTAAGAATAATAAGTGACAAATTATTGCTGAAAGAGTATAATATAACAAAGTATAAGAAAAACATTGAAAAGTAACGTTTAAACCTCTTGTGGTTGGGTAAGAAGAACAGATCCTTTGGGACAGGTATTCATACTTCTAAGGGCCCTTTCAGAAGTCCTACTGAGTGGAGGAAAAAATCCCTCTAACATTTAAGACCAGTMATTCACTGAGCAATGTGCTTAGCAGAGGCTGTGGAGGTTTGCAGTGAAAGAAGGAGGAGGCTCATGATAAYATATTTTGTAAATCAAGGCCAAATCAAATGCATTGAGTTTCAGCAGCTGTGCCAATTAAATCTCATTCAATTTGCTGAACAAGAACGTTAACATTAATCACTTTGGCAAATTTCTTAGAATATTTCGTGTCGCTGAGTGGTTAAGTGATTTTGTGCCTGTTTACAGTGCAGAATAACATTCTGTGAGGCAATATCATCAGTCACTGAGCAACTGTGGGATGCTTTGGGAACCCTGGGTGACTCTTAGCAATGTTTCTGTAGTGGYCCTTTGCCTCCTAGAGGCTTTTTCAAAAGTATCCAACAGATTTTGCTATTTTTTAACTGCAGTTATTCTCTGCCATCCACCCTTAGCACAGCCAAAGAACAAGATTCCAGCCAGAGCAGAGGCAATTTTGCCATCTGAACCCTCCACAGCCACATCCCATCTCCAACTCAGATCATCGCTGCAGCTCAGGGCACAGGGACACAGGGAATTCCTCTTTGGCCTTAYTTATTCACAAATGTTCACCTTTGATCAGGCGTTGGGGTTTCCATAGCTGAGGTTGTTTCCTGCCCTCCCTTTGATTCCGGTTCCACATGATTCAGGCACCAAATCACAAAACATTTCTGCAGCAGAGCAGGCACATCTCACCCTGGGTTATTCCAGCATGTGTGACACCCAACAGCAAAGAGAGGAGCTGCTTTTCTGACCTTGTARCCCCACTGGGGGAGTTTTCCCCCTCTTTTCTTTCTTCTCCTCTCTGCTTTCCCTTTCCTCACTGCAAAACCCTAACCCTGACCCTTCTGAGGTGAATGAGGCAAGGTGGCAGCTACTGCTGTAGAGTTTCTGCCCTGTCAAGGGTGAWATGTAGGATGGAAAACATGCCCAAAGGTGAAAATATAAGATTGGTGATAWATAATATAAGGTGAAAAAAAGAAACAATAATAGCAGAAAAAAAAATCAGGCAGCAAAGTCAAGGTAGTGAGATTTCTCCCTGGACTGCCAAGGCTTTTCTTTAGCTGCAGGTTCATAGATTCATCAGTTCTAACGCGAATAAAAAGGAGCCAGCTGCACAAGAGAAAAGTAATTTTGAAATGAAAYCAGGAATAATTGCAAAGTCCCCCAGCTGCATAGAGCAACCCACAATATGTCATTCATTATCTGTGTATCAGGTAATTAAATTTCAGGATCCCACATGGTAAATTTGATGTTGTRCATTGGTATTAACAGATGAGGGAGGCACAAGGAGCATTTCTGGAAAACCAAAGAGCTCAGTGAGATGTTTTGTAAGCATAAAGCAAAATGAGTTGGGTGGCTTGGCTAATGTTTTACTTTATGGTGTTATT
This sequence comes from Cardinalis cardinalis, assembly GCA_014549065.1. NCBI lineage: Eukaryota > Metazoa > Chordata > Aves > Passeriformes > Cardinalidae > Cardinalis > Cardinalis cardinalis. The sequence continues at coordinate 1,911,444 of JACDOX010000099.1, read as the reverse complement.
AGGAAACATTGAGCCCTAGATGCTAAACTCTCATTTTTTGCATTTTCTCTCTTCCCAGCTGCATTCCCTAAAAGGTTCTGTCTTCTGCCAACCATGCCCTGAACCAAGGGCTTCCCCATCCCCAGGAGAAAAGCTTTTAACTTCCCTTGGAAAGGAGCAGAGCAGAGCCTGGGACAGCACCAGAGCTTGGCATCAGGGCAGCATCTCAGCATCAGCAYGTGTGAGTGCCACCACCCACAGCAAGGGGCAGTGACCCAGGGCTGGCACCTGCTGTGATTACAGAGGGGACAAATAAAGCCATGTGCAGTGATGAGATTGCTCCTCGTTGTCAGAAGCCAACAAAGCCAAAACAGACCCAGAAAAGTTTCATTAGTCCAGTTTTTATTCAAATTAAATGATGGGGAACTACAGTGTGATTTTCTTTCATAACATAAATATGTCAGTGAAGAATGTTTCTTGAGTTGTTCGTCRCACTGGACAAGACAGCTGTCACCAGAGTTACTTTGCAAAGTCCTTTGTCCTCCACACTCATGCAAAAAAAAATCTTTAACTTAAAAAATGAGCTTRAACAGTCAACCAACTTGTTAGAGTATACTGTCAGCTACTGAACCAAAGTAGTCTGGTTTACAAAACCAAAAAATTTCACACCCAGGTAAATTATTTCACAATCATTTGTTACCCTTGAGGGTCTTTATACATAAAATATACAAATTAAAATTATCAATATTTATTTATTTATTATCACTGAAGAGAAAAATAATTTATAAACCCATAAACACAGATAAAGGAGGATGAGAAAAGTGGATGAGCCCATATTCAGACCATGATATCCAGCACACTCCCAAACACTGCAGCTTTGAGCAACAATGCTCACATGAAAGTGATTTTTGGGCATGATGTGGKCAAAGGGGGCAACTGCTTTGGCAATATATGAATGAATAATGAATCCCAAAGKTTAAGACCAAGCTGCATTCATCAGTTGAACCATCACAGTAGCTTGATGAACAGCATTTATCTGTTGAGCCATCACTGGCTTGAGGAACAGGCACCACACCTCACTGGATATTAAGGATTTTGGTCTCCAAACAATGTAAACCAGAGAAGAGTATTGAGCTTTCATGGTGGTGACATGCAAACRCTGCCAAGTGTATTTATGGTAATTACTCGTTGTACACATCCATAAAAAGACACTGTTTGGACAAACTGAATGAACTGCAAATTGATTTTAAACACCCTCAATTTATCTATTAGGCACCAATGGAAAAGATGGACTTCATTCAGACTTGTTTAAATAACAGCTTGCTTGAGGCAAATCTGCCCTGCAGTGCGAGCCCAGCAGGGTGTGCACCACACAAGAAGCTCCTGGGGCTGGGGCTCGTCCTGGRGGGCTTTTCTGCAGGAGCAAAATCCCCTTTAGGAAACCCAAGGCTAGAAACCCACAGGGGGTCAAGCACAGGGTGACCCCAAAAAGAGATTACAACAGAAGGAGCTGAGGAAAATGTTCATATTCACCAAGGACCAATATGAGGAGGAGGTTAGTTTGGTCCGTAAAGCTTTACTAAAACTCCTGCAGTAATTTGTCTGATTTTGGCATTCTRGGGGGTTGTGCCCAGACTGTTGTGGGCAGAGTATCTCTGTCTTCAAGCTGCTCATGCAGGAGCCAAGAAACAGAACCACCAAGTGACAGCTTGTCCCCCAAACTACCCAGGAACCAAACTCATGGCACAAGGAAATTAAATCAGGGTATTGGAATCATAGTAAAATAACCATAATCTAAGGGCCTACTGGTGACTGAGGTAATGGGTCTGAATTTATCTCATAATGTGGAGCCCAATGCTGTCCTTCTAACATTAAAACCAGCACAGCAGCTATCCCAGATCTTTCTCACAACATGGCATTTCTTGTGCAGAGAACATACAGAGTCACACCTACACCACAGCCAGAAAAAAACACACTGGAGTGCATGAATTAGATCCAGAAATGTCATTGAAGACCATAAAAAGCAATCCAAAAATTATTTTAAATCGTCTTATAAAAATATTTACAATAAAATTTGTTAGTACTAATGCTACGTTTTCAGTCCTAGAAAAAGGCAATCTGTAAAGGATCTGGCTCAGGTGCTGAAAATGAACAATACAAACACGAAACCACACATCAAAGACAAATTCCAAAAGCATTTTGGGGGTGGGGGGGCACAGCTGGTTCATCACATGTTGTTTGTATTGCATAGCTGGAAAACGAGGTCACTTGGCTTGCATAACACTGCAACGTTTGGGAAGGAGGGGAGGGAACACCACGAGGAGCACTGGCTGGGCTGGGAACAGCATCCCCCATCCCTGGCAAGGGCTGTGAGTCCTAGCCCTGTCCAGCATGCCAGCTCTGGGCCAGCACCGGGCAGAAATGCCATTTTACAAGAGCAGAGAACCACCAAAACCCAGTAATTGAGAAAGGTCTATGAACAGATGGAGAGCAGGGGATAAAATCATCCCACCTCCAGATATAYCCACTTTTCCCACCTGACAAACACAGCAAATTGCAGCCTTGCACCTCTCTAGCAGTACCTACCAAKTTTTGTCTCCAGCCCACATAAACTCATAGTCTCTGGATAATATTTGCCTTTACCCCAGTGAAGCCAGAGGTGTGAGAATGCTGGCTGGGAACTGTTCCCAACTGTTGAGCTGCAGTTGGGCTGCACAGTAGCTTATAGAGGTGTTTATTTAGCTTTATGCCTGTACCAGACCTAACAAATGCTTGTTCAGCCTTGTCCAGTCACCTCTGCCTAACAGATGCTACCTTGCACTGAAATGCTTTGTCTGTCCCATTTTATCCTTTATTCCCAGGCTGCATGGAAGGGAACCACCTTTTGGGCCAGTGAATTTGAGTCTGTCCCAGCTGAGGCCTCATCACCTTCCTTATGCCACCATAAAGGTGCATCTCAGGACTCTGATCTGAAGGCAGCTGCAGTCAGGGGAATATTCCCACTGGGATCATTCCTACTGGGATGTGCATTCCTACCAGGGTACATTCCTACCTGCCTCAATGGCTTTTACAGTAAGCAACACCTCAGAGGAGAGCAGCATGTCACACTACAGTTTTGGCACATTTTGCTGCAGGTTGTAAAACTCAAAGCAAAAAGTTTAAAGGGTATTATGGAAGAGACTAAGTTTTTTTAATTATTATTTTCAAGACCTCTGAGCTCACATACAGTGGAAGGGTAGACATAAAGAGTAGTAATGCCTTTTCTTTAGACAGTTTGCCCTTGTTTGTGAAAGCAAGAACATCCCAAGAGGAGTGGGAGCTACCTCACATTCCCCATGAAGGGAGTGCCAGCCCCTCTGCAGGGCAGTGACACAACACAGGCAGGGGCTGCTTCCCCACMGTGAACAGGCACCCATCTTACAAGGACTGTGTCAACTCAAATACCAAAGAACACATATTTATAGAAGAAACCCTCTCCTCTCCAAAAGCAGCACAAGGTGATGCAGCTTGGATCCCTCTGAAATAAATTTTTAAGTATTTTTCTTTTCTACTGTCAAAGGTCACACAGAGCAGATCTATGGAGACAGAAACTAGCATAATAACTCTGGACAGCTGCCCATAACAAAAAGCCTCAGCTGATCTACAAGGGGAAAACAGAAAAAAAACCAAACCCAAATAACAAGAAAAAGAGTAGAGAAAAAATTTTTCTTCACTAGTTCCCTTTAGCTGAGGAGCTTTTAGGAGCTCACCTCTGTTTGCAGAAGCATGTCAGAGCTCATAGGGAGACACAAAAAGGTATTTTAAAGTCAAATATTTTCTTAAACAGAAAACTTTAAGAATTTGGTATATAAGCAAGACAGGTCCCTTACATCTGGATCAAGATTTGTTGCTTTTGAATAATCTGATGAGTTCTTCATACTAATAGAGGAATGCTTTTAGTAAGGGCAAGACTAAAATAGGAATTACAGTGACAGTGATTAGTTAATCTCCCTGCTCTGGAAGCATTAAAACACTGCAGGTATTTTACTTAGCTCATTAATCCCTGCTTGGGTGACAGAGGGCTCTCGCTGCACGRAATGTCTCTACATTAACGGCACCATAAGGTTTTTTTTTTAACTTCTAAATGCTCTATTATGAAATGGCATTGAGATGCTGGACAGAGCTAGAACTGAAGCTTTCAGCACAGCTGAAAAGTGTGGGTTGGGAACATTTTCTATTCAAGCAACATTTGTTTCACAGGAGCAACAAAGCCCGTGGGAGCAGCGTGTGTTGTGTGGGGCTGGGAAGTTCAGTGTGGCTCAGGTGCAGAGAGCTCAGCCCCAGGGAAGGCACTGCCCAGCAGGTCCCGGCACGCACAGCACACAGCATCCATGGCAAGTAGAAAAACCACATGGTGTTTATTTCCACAAGCATTTCAGGGATACATACAGCAGTCCAGTGGCATGTACAAACGTACGGCTGAGACAGCGTCACACTCGAGCCAGACCACCCTGTTCCAGTCCATTTCTGCTGTTTTTTCTCTGCTGGAACTCAGAAGTTTCCCCTGCCAGTATTAAAGTCCACCCTCCAGGCACAGTGAGTAAGTAGTTCAACCAACAATGTGCACGGAGCATCAGTAGGGAAGAAATCCAGAAACGTTCGTTTTTACTCACATGCCCAAACGTAGCAGTTTTGTTTCACACAAAAAATCCCGTGCCTGCAGTCCAAGCACAGTGTTTATCTCAGGACACATGCCATCGAGAAGAACAGCTGATTGCACCACAGATAACAAGCAACACCTTGTGTCTAGCATGGAACACGTCCCCAGAGGGATTTTCACTTGGCTATGCAATCCACTGCAGAGTGGATGATGCTTGCAACGTATCACTTGTCATGCTAAGACATGAACAGCAATGAGATGGGTCAAGTCAGAGGTCAGTCATCTTCCCAACACCACCTAGCTGGATCCACTTCACTTCTGCTCCTCACATTGGCTTGATCGTGTGTCACAAGGGTTTGTGAATCACAGCCACACCTGTTGTAAGAACAGACACACACAGTTATGGAGGGAGCAGCTCCTGGGTTGCTACAATCATCCTGCAAAGCCTAAGGCCAGCAACGAGGGAGGTGTCTACAACTTCTGTGAAAGTTTCTTCTACTGAMATCAACGTAAAACATACCAAAAAAAGTACATTTAAAGCTTCAGGGGGCACAGCCCTCAAGTTTAGGGATGACCCCACTGCTGCCCACTCTCCCACTGCCTGTTTACCTGCGTAACTCCTCCCTGTGCTCATGCTGGTTGGCAACAACGTCCACTTGTCTGTGCTGGGGTTGTAGTACTCCACCGAGGCCAGGTTGCAGGAACCATCATCGCCTCCCACCACGTAGAGGAGACCATTCACAGCACACACCCCTCAAAGCAGAGCACAGATGGTGAGACACGAGCCAACTCATCCCCCACAGCACAGTGCTGCCACAATCTGATTCACCCCCAAGAAGATCCCTCAACGCCCATTTTTATCTTTTACAACACTGATCACATACACCCCGAGCACAACAACTGCATTAAAAATCACACTCAGACAACTGAGCCAACCACCACAGAAAGGCTTATCATGGTTACCTGCATTTCTTCTGCACATATTCATGTCTGCTACTTGCTTCCAGGTGTTTGTCCCTGGGTCGTAGACTTCCACACTCTTCCTCACCAAGGGCCCRTCGTGGCCCCCGGTGGCGTAGAGCAGCCCACTGAGCACACCAACACCTGCCAAGCACAGCCAGGTCAGCCACAGCACAGGGACAGGGCTGCACATCCCTGCTTCTGCCACTGGCCATGGCCTTGGCCTCTCCAAGGCACTTCCAAAAGCATGGGCCACGTGTGCACCAAGATCAGCAGGCACATGGTCTGCCCCCGCCCACCCCGTGGCACTACAGCAACCTGCACAGTAATGCCTGGCAGATGTCCCCTCTTAGGGACCTGTCAGGCTATCCAAGACCAGCAGTCTAGTCCCATGACACTCCTCTGCCTTTATTCCATCTCTTTGCACTGACTTCCTCTCTGCCTCCCACCCCACCTTGTTTCCATCTGCCTGATATTTTCTGCCATGGGACCCTCTGCTTTTAGCCTGATTCCCCTTTCAGGACTTTTTCTTCTATTTTTCCTGCTGCCATTGTGACTTCATCTCTCCTTCCACTCCCACCCCAAAACCTGGCAGCGCTTGGCACAGACAAGGTGCCTCCAATGCCACCTTCTCAGCCATTTTTGAAGGGCCCTGGCCAAATCTCTGGGAATGACCTGGATCTTAAAGCTACTTCTGCCTAATATTAAGTAAATTAGTTAATTAAAATGTTCACCAATCCATGAGAGTTATAACTTCCAGCAACATATCTTCGTTAATAGGTTCAAAGGCCTCTATTAAAATTAACAAGGTGGGATGTTAGTAAAACAGAAACAGATCTGAATCACATCATTTCAACCACGAGCAGGAAGGAGAGGGCCCTGCCAGCCTGATAGCAACAGGTTTTTGACTTGGTCCCTGTACAAGGATSTCTCCTGGTCAGGAAAGGAGAGGGCAGGAAGAGCTGCTGAGCCAGAGAACAGGCACCACTGGGGCTCAGCAGCTCCATCAGGAGCATCCCCATCTGGGAACAGGTACATAAATCTACCACTGCCACCTCTCCCCTCTCCAAACTATCTTAGCTTGCTACTGCTGGGTTTGGTTTTGGCCAGCCATCTCTCACTGTACCAAGAGGTGCTGAAATCCTAATATGACATTGGGMGTCCTGGTTCACCTCTGAAAAACATACAACTAATCTCTAACTGCCATAAATATCCACCTTACTGGGCCACATCCTTGGTGTGGTTGAAGTMCTCCAACATGCAGGACTTGGGAAGAGCAGAACACATCCACATGTGTGTCCTGGCTCCTGAGCTGGAGCAGGTGTCTTCCAGGTCACTGGGAAATGGAAAAGTCACTTAACTGCATCTGAGCCCAGAAGGCTGGCTGTGCAGCACCTTGTATTTGATTATATTCAGCTGTTAGTGGAAATTTTATACTTGTAAGAAATAATTTAATGAGTAAAACTAATTTAGCAAGCAAAAGAATCAGAAATGCTCAAGCTTTTTCTCATGAAACTGCCTCCTTGTGCAGTGAGACAGGGCATGCAAGGACAGGACATCCCTGCCAGCAGGGGAGGTGAACCACACAGCTGGTCCAGCAAACCCTGGGAGTGTTCAACAAATGTGCAGATGTGGCACCTGGGGACGTGGTTCAGCAGAGAACAGGGCAGTGCTGGGTTAACAGTGGGACCTGACWATCTTAAAGATCTTTTCCAATCTAAAAAAATGTATGATTCTACAAAACCTGGGCAGCACCTGCACATCCCCACAGCCCCAGTGCCTCCAGGGACTTGGGGCCACCTGTCCCCAGCCCCACTGGGTGTCAGCACGGGGACAGAGCACGGTGTCATTGCTGGGGCTGGACAGCAGACTGTGCTGCAGCACTGCTGGTGGCCAGGGGCACTGGGCAGTCCCCTCCATCCCTGCTGGAGGGGCCTCTGTGGGACAACCAGAGCCTGAGGAGCTCAGCTTTCAGGTGGGAACAGAAAACTGCAAAGAAGTTTGGCAGGGGAGTATGAGCATTCCTAGCAAAGGACTTGCTACAWGGAGGAACACTTGTAAAGCAGCACTCAGAGTGCTTCCAACAAAGACAGCTCAATAAAATTCATTTCACTACAGCCACAAAATTCTTGCTGTTTCAACACACTGCCAACAATAGGAGATACTCATTCTGCTCTCCTGGAAGGCTGCACTGGACTAGGTTTAAGCATCAAGCAGATACCACAAACCTCTTCCACAGAACTCAAACCAACAGTGTGTCCATATTTACCTCACCTGCAGCTACAGAAAAGACACTGGAGTGAGGRGAGAGAGACAGGGTGTAGAGAGCAGCCTCAACCTGCCCAGCTCAAAAGGGAACTCCCACCACAGCTTAACCTGCAGGGTCATTTCAGCCCCAAAGAACAGCCCCCAGGCTTTCCTGTGGATTCCTGCACAATTTAATATCAGGGAGGACCCACGGCACACACTGAGCATTAAGACCAACAGGACAAATTGCCATTCACCTGAAAATTATTTTAAATGCACTGGATGAGAGCTCTTCTCTCTTTCAGAGACGAACAATCACAGAGAAGACAAATTACTACCTGGCCCAAGATCATGTAGGAAATTAGAAACCATCGAGACTAGAATCCAATCATTTTACAACAGGTCCTTTCCTCTAATCCTCCAGATCACCAACTCTTGCCAACTCTTGCAAAAAATCAACTAAAAACTTGCTAAGAAGGGAAAATCTGAGATTAATTTTATTATCCTACACAATGTGCAGATGAGGGGGAAAAAGGGGAAGACCACGAGGTCACAGGATACAAATCATGTGAACAGTGCAAATTACCAAAACACCCAGTGCAAACAACTAAGTAACTATTTAGTGCAATACAACAAGCCACGAGAGCTGCTGAGAGATTCCAAGGCATTACATTTTCACCCCTCACGGGAAGTGGGGCACACAAGAGGCTGCACTTGCAAGCCCAGCAATGGCAAATCCCACTTTTGCTTCCTRTGTGTGAGCAGAGCAGGTGGTGTGTCACGGACATATTTTATGAAAAATCCTTTTGCTAGGATCTTTTCTCCTGAGGAGCTGAGAGTCCTCAGAAATGAAATGTAAGCAATGGTTATCTGCTGCTGTGGAATGCAACAGGTGCATCTTTGATTTGTCTCACGTGGTTGTTTTTAATTAATGGCCGATCACAGTCAGCTGTCTCGTACTCTCTGGTCCGTCACAAGATTTTATTACCATTCCTTTCYGATGAAATCCTTTCTTCTATTCTTTTAGCGTAGCTTTAAAACATCTTTTAACGTGATACRTATCATAAAACAACAAATCAGCCTCCTGAAACACGAAGTCGAGATTCTCATCTCTCCCCACGCTGGGGCTGCCTGCAAACCCCACGGCGGTGCCCGTGCTGAGCAGTACCTGCCCCGCTGCGCCGCGTGCTCATGTCGGCCACGTAGGTCCACTCGTTGGTGGCGGGGTTGTACTGCTCCACYGTGCTCAGGCACTGCCGCGACGCGCCGTCGTAGCCGCCCACCGCRTACAGCTTCCCTGCAACACACACAGCCCTGCTGGGAAGGGTGGAAGTGTGGCAAGAAACTCCCACAGATATGCTTGGCAGAGAGATTTGTCAATGTAGAGTCTCATGAAGGAATAGAGATGGAAGCAAGTTTTGGTATGGAAGAAAAAAATTGCTGAGCCAGTCTTACTGGATAACCAAGGAGGCAAAGGGTGTGTTAGTTAGAAGGGGTTTTTATGGCTTAGAGCAAAGGATAAACCCACCTCTATGACTTAGAGCAAAAGGTAAACCCACCTCTATGACTTAGAGCAAAAGATAAACCCACCTCTATGACTTACAGCAAAGGATAAACCCGCTTAGAGCAAAGGATAAAGAAGGAGATGTTTTCACCAAGCAGAAAGATAGCACAGGCAAACAAGTCAGCAAATGCTGCAGGTAGAAAAAAGGTCTCAGAATTTTCCACTGCAAGAAAACTGAAAAAAACAACTTCTGGCTTAAACTGTGACATACTAACTTTTAGYCACTGGAGAACAGTAACATGAATATGGTAATTATAGTAGTAATGACAGGCTATAGATAAAAGTTAAGGTATAGATTGGTTCTACTGTATTAAGATGCTCAGCAAAGAAGAGTATATAATGCACTGTAACCCAAACCCAAGGGTCTCCAGGCCTRCCTGCAGCTGGAGCTGACAGTTGTAGGCACAGSCTCTGTCGCCCATGACCCTGCACTGSTGTAACACCTTGGATGTAATAAACTGCAYTTTGWAGAGCTGCCTGGAGTCCCACACCTCTCATTCAGGCTCTTACACAGCCAGGCTCACCCACAGGCACAGCCCTGCCTCAGGTGGCTCTAGGGGACACGCCTAAACCTGTCACTGTCAYATTTTCTGAAAAATCCCTTCACCATGATTTCTTCTCCTGGTAAACTGAGAAGCCTCAGAGAAAAATGAAAACAATATTATCTCGTTTGCTTCTCCTTTGTTTTGCTGCTTTGGAATGTGGTTTGGAGATTGTTTACCCAACAGGGGGTTGTTTCATTGGTTTCATGTGAATTGTTTTTACTTAATGACCAAYCACAGCCAGCTGTGTCAGGACTCTGGAAGAGAGAGTCATGAGTTTTCATTACCATTCTTTGTAGCCTTCTGTCGGTATCCTTTCTCTACTCTTTAGTAAAGTTTTAGTATAGTATTCTTTAACATAATATTTTATCATAAAATAATAAATTAGCCTTCTAAGAACATGGAGTCAGATTCCTTCCTTCCTTCCATCATCCGGGGCACCTCACAAATACCACATAAATCTGCTGGATGTCTGGGGGAAAGCCTAGCAAAGGCATCTGGAGTGGGCTCACAGACAAGAGTGATTGTTTGTAAAGCTGTTAAACTGTCAGCAACACAAGGATACACCACAACAGCTTAATCAGAAGTCAACAGCCCAGAGGCTTTTCCAAATTACTTGTTGGCCCAGGAGAAGAGGGATYATCAAGGTGTGTTCTGTTGATGGAGAGTTCCCCCCGTTCAGGTGTGCTCAAAGGCTGTCACTGCTCATTAATCATAGCACCACAYGAGCAATAAATACAAAATAGCTTCTTATAATAATATAATACCTGCAAAGAAACCCAGAGATGACTTTGTGGAACTTGGGCCAATTGGAAATCCAGAGATGCTGTGAGCACAGCTGAGGCCAGCTGGTCACTCGTGCCCGGGGATGGCAGCACAGGACACACCATGGTGTGAGGGTCTCCTGGGGTATCCAGCCCTCCCTGCCTCAGCTCACTGAAAGCTGWCAGACACACACTGACTGAGACCAGAGAAGCACCACCAGATATCATGGAACTGCATCATACATGAAACAGGGCTGATGCTCTACTGTGTCCTCTGTTCCCAGGCCTGACTGATCCTCTCTCCTTGTCTCCCTGTATCATCTATCACCCTGTTTTGCATTGAGGCAGTTAATTCTCTAGGAGAGAAGGATTCTTCTTACTAAAGCAGCCAGCACAAGGCATTCTGGTTCAAGTCCAGGTTGCCTAGSTGCTACAATGAACAATTTAAAAAGCTCGACAAATATGTAGAAAAATTCTAACCTAAATTCTAACCTAGGTTTTGTACAAAACCTAGAAATTATATCAATTCTCAATCAATGACAGCAGAGCCTGGCCATGAATGGGTTGTGCAATTTTTTGCATGCACAAGACTCCCACTAGCAGTTATCTTCAGCCTCAGGATTTTGCATCCTCCTGTTTCTGGATGTTTGCAAGGCTCCAAGAACAGGCTGGCTCTTTTTTTTCTCCCTCAGGCCCACTCATGACCTCCTTCTGCATCTTCCTGTCTCTAGGAACATTTCAAACTCTTACTTGTGCTGTTGCTCCTGCCTAGTCTTTGTCAGTGAATCAGGCTAGAGYGCCAGACCAAGCAAGACAAGATCAATTCCCCTGGCTGACATAGGTTATTAGGTTTTTTCAGTATATAATTGATCATCAGATCAATTTTTGTCACATTCAGATGAACCCTGTGGATTAACTGCAGGCTGTAGCTTGTTCCCTACACCAGTATGATCAGCTCTTGCGCCCATCAGATGCCCTCATTATTTTTATCTTGGACTCCAACATATGCAACACTTACTTGTACTTTCAACAAAAGTAAAGGAAAAGGATTTCATGAGTCTYCAGTAGAAAATCTGTCCATAAAAATGCATCTCTCAGGTCCATATTTAATATTTTTTCTGCATTCAAGCCACTTGAATAAATTCCAATGACTGACAGCAGCCCAGCACTTCCCAAGCATGGGCCAATTTTGAAGGATGTGCTTCTTAAACATCCAAATTTAAGTTAATGGCCACTATTTATTCTGACTTTATCTCCCTTGTTCTTCTCACATAAACAGATTTCATGTACACTAACATATTCCATGTACTTCCCATTCAAACAGGTCCAACCAAAGCACTGTAAATCATGGTTTATATGGTTTATAACAAGGCTTGTGCCAAAGCTGCTCTGCACTAACAGGAAAGTGCTATGCCACACTAAAGACAAGTTCAAATAAAGCCTTTCACTTGCTTCAGAATAGATTTTGTAAAGGAAGAAATGGCTCCTACTTAACCTTTTAATTCTCCTGAGTCCAAACCAAGSTGCTCAGTTCCAGCTGCCTCGAGTTTGGTGCTGACCCAGAGGTGCCAGCAGCTGCCACCCTCCTGCCAGRCCTCCCTGGGCTGCCACAGCCTTTGCTATCATCAGCCCCTGCTCATTCAGGAACCTCAGCAGAGCTCTGCCTGATGTCAATAAACACAGGTTTTAGTATTCCTGCCAAACCACCAGCCTGGGGCTGTGGGACAAACTCTGCTCCTGTTTCTCTGGCTGAGCAGATTTTCCATGATGGGTATTCCATCCACGCAGTGTCTGCCAGCAGCATCCACTGCACAGCAGTGCTGCCTTTCACCAGCCAGAACCAGCCCAGCAGAATYTGCATTCAAAGAAACCTGCACACACCTGATTGCGTTCACAGGAGGCACGGGCTAGTCTGATACAGGTCTGGGGCTCTTGGAAAGCTACACATGATTTTTCACCAAGATAAAGAGAAGAATGGAAAAAGTTGCAGCAATTACATCATATAAAATCAATCTTTCTCAGCTGGGGTAGAGAACAGTTCTTGCCATTCCCTCCTACTGCMCTTAACCATTCAGGCTTCTGTTTGACAAGTAACATTTGCTTGATGGAAATGGCTGCTCATTTTCTTACCCTCCACAACTCCAACTCCAACACTGCTTCTTCTTGTGTTCATGGGAGCCACAAAAAACCACTCATTGGTTTTATAGCTATAGGCCTCAACTGATGCCAGACCTAGTTAAAAAGGGGATACACAGGTTTTCTAATTAAAAAAAAAGAGAAGAAAAAAAGATTGGTGTTGCACTTTCATCTGCCTTCCACCTCCTCCCAAGCCCGTAATTCCCACCATGCTCCTGCAATCCCACTTCCTAACCCCTTGCCTTTCAGGCTGGGACCAGCATGTCAATGCCACTTCTTCAGCGGCTGGGAAAACTGTTACCCCATCACCCCTGCCCTGGGACTGCTGCCCCTCCCATGTGCTGAAGCCACCAAGGTGAGCAGAGTCCAAATTCCAAGCCCAAAAGCCCCACATCCTTTCAAGCATTCCAAAACATCCATGCAAAGGTTTAAAAATTCCCCCAGACCCTGCTGCAATAGTTAGTTCAGGGCTTAACCAAGTGGCAGAGCTTTACAGCAGAGGCAGAGGTGTGAATCTAAACACGCAGCCATGCCAAGACAAATCCCTGTAAGATTCCTTGCTAGTATTTTATTCATGTTGCTATGAAAAATTTAACTGAAACAAGGAAAAAAATCCCTTTTCAGCCCAGAAAAAGCATAATCACACAGAGAATGAGGCTGAAAGAACTGTATCACAGTTCTAAAAATATTAAGAAGAAAGAAAATAATAAAGGGTGCGATTCTCTGCAATAAAATAATTTTGGTTTATTGCAGAGAAATAAAGAAAACAATAAGGAAAAGAAAATTACAAGTGTGAGATTCTCTGCAATTACTGACAGGTCAGGACGTGCACATGGATAGTTACAACACACACCAAACCCCATTTCTGGCTCCCTCTCTACAGAACCCTAGGGGAAGGGCACAAGAACCGCTCTAAAGCTCTGCAATCTCTGCAGGGCCTCCGAAAGCCCTTTTGCCAGGCCAGGCAGTGCCTGGTGCTTGCCCAGCCACCTACCAGTGCTGCCATCAAAGCCTCCCACGGCGTAGAGGAGGTCGTTGAGCACGGCAGCCCCCAGCGTGCTGCGCCGCTCCTGCATGCTGGCGATGGACGTCCACTGGTCCTTGGCGCCGTCGTACACGTCCACCGTGCGCACCCGCAGCGAGCCATTGAAGCCCCCCACGGCGTAGACACTGCCAGCCATGAACACCACGCCTGAAAAGGGGAGAGGGGGTCACAGCAGGCTCTCTGGAGCTGCCCAGATGCTGCTGCTGGCCCGCCGGGGTGTGAAAGGCGGCTGGGGAGAGCGGAACGCGGGTTGATGTCAATCGGCGTTTTCTGCCGGTTAACGTCGAGCGTGATAAAACATGTGTGTCATAGGGCAGGTGAAATGAACATGAAAACATGGCAGCATAAGGCACAGATGGAGCTCACACCTGAGTGAGTAATTCTGTGAGCCAGAGGGAACACCAAATGGTGAGCCACATTCACAGCCCTGTCAGATGTTTTCAGCTGAAAGATCTGCTCTCCATCACCCACTCCTCCGCACCAAGAGGGACTGACTCAGCTCCTTTGATTTTCACTAGGAATCCAGCAAGAAAAGCTGGACCCCTGTGGGCTGCCAAGACAGCAACGGGGGAGGAGGAGAGGAAACACTGATGGAGGAACAGCCAGGAGAGAGAGATGACGAAGGGGAGACAGTGGGAGGGCTGACAGGCAAGAGCAACCCCACTAGAGAGCAGGACATCCACCYGAACAAGGAGGGAATGATGTCTGTAGGGAAAGAAGAAGAAGGCATGGCAAAAAGAAAAAGCTGCTTGAGGCCAGGGGCACAGAGGAARCTAAAGGGAGGACTAAGGACATCCATCCAGTGCTGAAGGGCTGCATTAGGGAAGCAAAGAASGTTGCAGCAAAAGTTCCCTTTACCTGCTCTGCATCTCCGTGAGGGAAGCTCAGCAACCTGATCCCACCGCTCCTCCTCAAAATCATAGCACTCCACACTGCGAATGGCTTTGGGTGCTTGCCCACCCACCACAATCATCACCTGCAGAGGGAAGAGGAGAGCTAGAAAACCTCAGACATGACCCTGGGCAGCTGCTCTCTGCAGAAAAACCATCACCACAACCCGATCAAGAGCAGCTGCCACAACGTGCTGAAGGTCAGCTAGAAGCCTCTGCAGGGACACTTATTTCAGGCAATTATATTTCAAGGGGGGAAAATTTCTCTCCAATTGAATGCATGCTAAATTTCTCTCCAATTTAATGCCTGCTAAATGCCACCCCATTTACCCTTCCTCACTGTGTCCAAGGTGGGCAACTTGCCCAATTTCCCCTTGAAATACAAAACCTTCTGGCACCACAGCATACCCAAGACTCACTGCAAAAGTATTTTTAAGTGAAGAAGATTCCAGCATAATTTCCACTGGCAGCCCACTGTTTAGTCATTATCTCCATGGTGGTGCTAAAAATAATCACTGCCACTCAGCAAATAAAACGTGACAGCTGCGGTGCCACCTGCGGGGCAGGCGACACTCAGGGAAATCACCAGAACTGTCACGACCTGGGGGGGTCTGGGCTGCTGAAGGATGTGATTTGTCAGCCTCATTAAGGCTTTTGGCTGCCACAGGTACTGCAGGAAATGCAGGAATTAAACCCTGAATTCCTTACAGGTARGGAAGAGCTATGTCAAGGTGGTCAAGGGCAGCCTCAGGAGTGGAGGAACCACTCTGCTGGGTCAGGCTCAGGGTTCATCCAGCCCCAGACTCCACCACCAGCAACAGCAAGGGGTGGACACTGGTGGGAAAGTGAGAAGACCAGMAGATCTGGGCAGCATGTAGTGTGGTCCTTCCCAAATCTGCCCTATCTGCTGCCAGAAGRCAAATTCCCCATGGACCTGGGTGCCAGGAGCCTGCAGCTCTGCACTCAAGGGTGCCCATGGCTCTGAGCCCCAGCTGGGCACTGCAAACCAACACCTGCACAGGCAGCCAGCCCCCAAAACACCTGCACTGGCAAGCAGCTGGACCTGCACTTTGTTCAGCACCCATTTCATTCAACCCTCCACAGCCACCAAGAGGGAGGACTGGCTCCCCTTACCACAGCAAATCAGGGGGACAAACATCACCCAAGACAATCTGATTTTTACAAGGCCAAGAAGCTAGAAACAAGATTATAGGGCTTCAAATATAGATAAAGAGTAGTTGGAAAACTGGCTTTAGCCTCTGCAAGGCAGCTGGGAGTAGCTGAGGGGATAAGATTGTCACTTGGGTCACTCAGATAGCAAACTCAACTCCAAACAAGGTTGCTTTAAAAGTAGAGAGTTAAGCAGCAATTTAAAGAATTTGAAGAGCATGGAAATAGTGGCCTGTTTGATCTATAAAGATGAGAACATGGTATTAGGAACCAAATTAAATCTAAATTAACAGCCTGACTACTGGTTGTGTAACAGTCTCCCATGGAAGCCACGGGGCTCCACGCGATTACAGAATTAAGGGATTTCACAGCAGACAATAATCCCTCATCAGCAGGACCAACAGGCCAGATGAAAGTTTCTCAGTAACAGGATTGCTGAAAGATCATCACCTCCTTCCCTTTCTTCACAGTTCAAAAAGAAGGGAGGAGAGACCTGCAGAAGGATTTGGGTTTGTACTCATAGGTCATGCTATAAAAGATGTTGAGAACCTCTGAACTCACTGATTTGCTGTTCCTTTTATCCTTAACTACTTTAGTCCTTGAACAAGGGCCATGTCAGCCCTTCGTGGCCCCAAAGCTGTGCTCTACCAACTTCATCTCAGCCACAGCAGGCAGAAAGGACACTGACACACGCTGCCACATGCTGCAAAACCACGACTTCTCAAAGGACAGTGCAGCATCCAAACRTCAGAAACAGCACAGATCTCATAGACCATCCCACAAAGCAACCTCATTATTGTTTGTGCTTGGAAAAGTAACACACTGTGCTTTTGATGTCCTGGAATCTCCAAATGCTTACGAGCACCTTCAGTGGCAGTCTGCTGAGACACTGTGCCACACTGTGTTTATCTCTGGGGCACAGAGAAAAGCTCCTGTCGTCGTTTTTTTCTTCACTAATAAAGTGGTGGCTGGAGCATCCCACGCCTGCAGGATACACGTGGGGAGTAACAAGGATTATTTATTCAGTTGCTGCTTTGAGKCCATTGAAATTCGCCTCAGACTTCCTGCCCACGGGGCTGGGTGCTGTTTCCTGCTTTCCTGGCTTCTGATTATGGATACAGGAAAGGAAGAGACACCCACTGTGACCTCCTCAGCAGGGCTCCACACACTCTTAGCAGGCAGCAGCACCTCAGGCAGCCCTGCCAGCACTCGAGCAGCCACTCCACAGCCCCGGCAGCCACCAGCCACTTGTGGCTGACAAAACCTTTCAAGAGCAGAGATACTCCTTCCCCTAAGGGCTCATCTAAGCTTATTCAGCTTAATTGTGTCTCCTTGCTGGGCACGGGCAGTGCCAGAAGAGGGAGTAAAACACTTCCAAGCACAACCACTGAGTCAGTAAAGAGTAACACAGCAAGTTGTGGATCTCCTGTCAAAGGACTGAAAATGCCACCAGGCACAGGGGTGAGGTGACACGAAGTGACAAGCTCAGCTTACCTTTGGCAAGCTAACGGGGGTCCTTGGCTTTGTCCTGGGATTCTTTATTAGTTGCCTTTGATCCAGAGGAAGCAAATGATATTTCATGGCTTCAATAAGGAAGTCTTTACAGGTGTTGTTATTCTTGATTAAAGCTTCTTCTTCGACTGTCTGAGAACATGCACACACAACAAAGATCATTTACACTGGCACAGGTCACAAGGAGCTTTGTGGAAAGAACATGTAACCTGGAATATCCCTTCAAATGTACCAACATTAAAAAAAAATGCAGGAGGCAAACACAGACTTCCAGCTCCTCCCAAAGAAACACATGCAGTAATATCCAAGTTCCTCACTTTTCCCCAAGATCACTCACAAGAAGTGAGTATTTTACCACCCTCTGCCAAACATGTGATGCACTTGACTCACCAGGAGTCTGGATACAAAGTGATTTCTTTTTATCTGAGTCAGAATTTTTAAGGAGAGGCAGTCTCTTTTATTCCATTAGAAGATACAGATGAAAGAAAAGCAAAACCATGATGGGTTCATCTTGTGAATACCAATTTTATACCAATTGTATTGATTTTTTTAGACTTTTTATGATAAAAGCATCGTAGTCAAAGAGTCCAAATGCCAACCCCTTCTTTGGGAATTCTCAGCTCATTATGTAGGCCCAGATGCCAGGAATTCATTTATGAAGAACAATCTCCAAGCCATTCTGAGTCAGAGAGTGCCTCCCCTGCCATCCACACAGACCCATATGCATGCACAGCACACATCTTAAACCAAAATTATCACACATTATGTGTTTCCATTATGATGTTTTGCCTGTGCATGACAGAAAAAAGCTGCATGAGCTTGTAACACCACCACTTCAGTATTTTCCAGGGTGAAAAATCACAAGATATTCACTTATCAATATCTCCCCTAGAAGGACAGCAGCTCTGCCCTCAGCATTGCCTGGCAGAGCATTTTCAAGAAGGTTTCTGAAGCACACATTGATTTCAGAATCCACTCAGTTTTTTGCTTTTATCCTTGTGTTTACTGACCAAATTACCCATCTCAGACACAAAGAGCCAAGCCACTGATTAAGGAGCAACCAGCAGCTTAAGTGGCTGGGTTTTGATTGATGACTTCTTTGCAGACTGACCTGTACCAGGTAATCCCTGGGCAAAAGGGGCAGGCGAACGTGCTCCATCAGCTTAGCCATGTGCTCCAAGCGAGATTCCTTCTCATAATTGATCCAAGAGATAACTGCTTCAAAGACCTACACAGATAAATACGATTAAATGGGGAAGAGACAACTTCCTTGCAGAGTCCCCCACCCAAAATCAGCAGCATAGTGATTTTAGAGCATCAGAGGAAGGGGGGGCAAGATCTCCATCAAACAGATGAAAAAGCTGTGGCTGCACAGAGCACAAGCAGCACTGTAGCAAAGAGCTGAGCTGACCATGCATGTTAACAAGCAGCCTCACATCTAGATGTGCTGTATCACTCCCAGAGCTAAGTGCATGTCCA
The DNA here is from genome assembly GCA_014549065.1 of Cardinalis cardinalis. NCBI lineage: Eukaryota > Metazoa > Chordata > Aves > Passeriformes > Cardinalidae > Cardinalis > Cardinalis cardinalis. The sequence goes on along the minus strand of JACDOX010000099.1, from coordinate 1,892,517 downwards.
GAACAATCATATACCTCTYGGACATGAGCACTGGAAGGCAGCCAGGAAACTTAATGAGCCTGCTGACATTTGCACTGGACATTATTCATGAAATCAGCCACAACAATTACTCCTGATAACAGAGATCTCCCTCCTCCAGGAGCCTGGCCACACAGTAAAGTCACTACACTCATATTTAATCACTGCACCAGTTCCACCAGCCCCCAGAAAACAGAAAGTCTTGAGGACAAGTTCCCCACACACACAGGGCAAGCTCTGCCTGCAGCCATGGAGCCTCTGCACTGCCTGCATTTCCCTGCTAAAAATACTCAGATACTCCAGCTGGGGAACAAGGGCACACTGGGCTTCTGGTCTGAACCAAAATCTAGTTTTACTTCCAGATCCAGCTGGTTGAGATAAGCATCCAGAGCTGGAGCCCGTGACAAAGTGCTCACAAACAGCCCCATGGGCAGAGCCCTGGCTCAGGAGAAGCCTCCTATGTGGGCTCCTGGATGAATATGCATGTGCTTATGTAACTGGGAGCCTCTCTCACAAAAGAAAGGCCTAAAAATGTCACCAGCAGTGGGAAAGGCTTCCTGGAACACCCAGCAAGGCAGGAAGAGGGGCTGATGCAGTCTCGGATGCTGCACAGCAGGATCTGGATCACTGCAGTGGAGCTTCCCCACAGAGACAGAATTAAATTCTGACACATAAGCCACATCTACAGGCAACACTGCCCAAGCTCTCTCACTGCCCAGTTACTCAGGGGGGCTGAGCAGAGACCCCATCTGTCCCGTGCTTCCCCCAGAGGCATCCCTGGCCCTTCCCTCCAGCATGCCAGGCAAGCACCCCKGGTTTCAGCTTCCTTCCAGGGTCACCAAATGGTCAGGCCAATTTGCACAGATAATTATTTCTTTCTTTCCATCCCGCCCATCACTCCCCAAGAGACCATTTTGTTTGGTCCAAGGTCACTAATTTGACAAAATCAACCAAAAATGAGGGCACCATCCTTCAGTCCCCAGTTCTTGCTGGTAAATGTACTTGSAGGGGGGCTTGGCAGACACATCCTGCCACGAAGGAGATGCAGAGCAGAAAGGGGTTTCTTCCTCTTAGGCTAAACTATATACTTTTAAAATGCAGTAAAGCATCAGCCTCATTTCCTGTGCCAAAAAAGTTCCTGCTGAACTGTTTGGAATTCAGGACACTGCAATGAGGATTTAAGCAACCCAACAGGGAGCGGTGTAATCAAACCACAGCAAATGCTGAGGAGAATAACTACTGCAGAGCCTTTAAGTATTTTAAAATTAAAATAAATAAGCAAAAAAAATTTTAACTTTGGCTATGAGGCCTTTAAAGTAGAAACTGGGTTCTTGTGAGATTTTTTTAAATTGCAAATGAGTGTGGAAGGAGGATAAAGGAAACGTTTAGCCAACAAACAGGCTTTTCATTAACCTCTTCTGCACAAAGGCTGAGCTGCAGAATGGGTCACAGGGCTGGGACATACCCAGCTACAGGTCAGGAGGACAGTGAGCAAGTCTAAAGGAAGGTAAGGCAAATGTGCATTAGGAATGTGCACTAGGAATGTGCACCAGGAATAAGCTGCTTCCTCGGTGCTGGCGTCCACTCCTGAGTCAGGCAAGCACTGATGCTTCCCTGCTGTGCCTACTCTAAAAATAACTATTTTTTTGAAAAAAATCAGATTCTGGCACCATCCATTGGCTCTGATTCCTAATTTCAGAGAAGGGGAAAAGGCTTTCATCCAAGACAGCAATATCTCTATTTAAAGGCCACATCTGTTTGCAGTCCTGCCGTGCCCGCTGCAGACCCCGAGCAGCTGCTGCCGCTCCCCGGGGACCCTCCAGCCATGCAGGACCTGCTGCCAGGCTGGGATGGGCAGAGCAGTTGCCCACACAGCTTGATTTAGAGCTGAAGCAGCAGCTGGCACCTGCCTGGCTGCAGGAGCAGTCCCGAGCTTGGGAGAAGTAAATTTCCCACTCTRTGGAGGAGAGGGGTAAAAGCCTGGAATATCCCCTCTCTGCATACTGCCGAAGGAAAGAGCAAGCCCAGATGTTTTCCCAGTCTCTTCAGCCAAAAATCCATTTGTTAGAGACTCCCAAGAGTGAGGGCCAAACCTTGCATCAGCTTCTGCTGCATGTCAGCAGCATGAGGCAATGAATCAATTACCAGGCTCTGCATAGAATCTCCAATCCAAAAATCCCAACCCTCTAAAAAATTTCTTTAGCCACTGTTCTGAGTTGGAAGAAGACCATTCTCAAGTCCCTCCACTTCATACRTCTTTAGAAAATAACAAATAATCATTATTTTTATATGGTTTTTTATCTTGCAAACTGTAAAAAGAGCCAATTAGGTCAGGTACTGTACTGGCTACAGCAAAAAGAGCAAGTAGGGATAGCAAACCTCTGCCCTTTTCTGAAAAGGTTTGTGTAGCTGCAGAGGCTGGTACCACAAGGGGGACAGAAGAGAAAGGAGATGAGTGATGAGAAAATGCTGTCACCACTTGACAAGTAAAATAGATTTCTCTGCTAGCAGAGAATTTTTGTCATCCTGATGGCCTAGGGGTACAAATAAGCCAAAATTGGTGAAGATAAGGATATATTTTATTAAGCCAATTGATATTAGTTGTGGGTGGCAGAGGAAGGGGAGAACACACAAATTCCTGAGGCATTCCGAGGGCAATTCTCCCTCCCTGAGCCTGGCAGGACTTGGCTCCAACACTTCCCAGTGATCCAGGGGTGGCAGTGCTCTGGTGTGAGACACAGCAAGAAGAGGAACAAGAAAACTCCTTGTGAAATCTGGCTGTGACAATTAAGCTGCCGGATTTCTGAAACAGTTTGCACATGCATAGMCACAGATATACGAGTGTATGTATAGACTGGTATCCACACATATAGACTTTYATATAATACATATCTGAAACATTAGCAGATAGGAAGAATAAAAGTGAGGAAAATGGCTTGTCTGTCATGAAGCTAACATGAAACAGCAGCCTACAAGTCTGTCCTCAATTTCCAGCACTTCTTTGAACTCCAGCACATTTCATGTTTATGTTCCATTCCCATTTTCTGCCTCTCTCCTGCTATTCAGGTCTGTTGTTTTGAACGTGCAGCTTATGCTTACATTTCCTTCCACTGCCTTGCATTCTCAACAATCTTTTCTTTTACAAGTTCTTTTACAGTCAGCTAAAGAAATACTGGGTTTGATTGTGTAAAGCTCAGATGAGGGAAGGAGCATTTTGATTCCCCTGGGCGCAAGGCCAATAAAAGCTTTTGAACAATGCTGCACAGGACTGGAAAGAATTGGTTACTAAACTTGCACTTCCCTTTGCAGGCTGCTTGGCTCAGGCAGAGGGATTCTGCTGTGAGTTTGTGCCATTTGCTGTTTCCCCTGCTGGCCCTGCCCCAGGGGCAGCTCGCAGCCYGCGCCTCCGGGTTTGCTGGCTCAGCATCAGCAGGGAGCACCCCTGAGGCCACACCTCACAYGGAGCAGGATTTCTGGAGAGTTCTACAGCCCCTCCGGGCCCGAGCACTTGTGTGTCTGCAGCCCAGAGGGGCTGAGCAGGAGAAGAGCACCCACGGGGATGTGCAGCACCACCAGACCCAGGTCCAGCCTCAGCCCACCCAAATCAGGCATCCAATAAGGGCCCTGRAATCACAAACCACACAACCCTCAAGCTCTTCTGCAGCCTCTCACAAGTGACCATTTACATTTAGGAAGATGGTTTAGTGGTGGACCTGGCAGCGCTGTGTTAGTGGTTGGACTCAATGATCTTAAATGCCTTTTCCAACCTTACTGATTCTGTGACTTTACAATCTCCCCACGGTGACAATTTGGAGATGAGCTGAAGGACTGGAGGCACGTGCCTGTCCCCAAAAACCTGCAGCAGGTCACACAAGAAACTCAGACCAGAGAATAGGGCTRGAGTTCACCAAGCACCATAAACACTGCTCACCCTCCTCCCCWGGAGTCCAGACTACACAAGATGTGCTGAACGTTTCAACCACAAAAACAGTATCAACCAGTGCCTTTCTCCCCTTTTTTAATAAAAACACTGAAGATGCTAGAAAAATATTTCCTTCCTTCCTTTTGGTTCTGGGCTTCCTTTTGTTTTTCTAGCCAACATGTAACAGAAGCCAATATTCCTCCCCCGCCTAATGAAATTTTTTTTTTTGAGGTTTTACAGCAGGTATTAAATGCTTTACACAACAGCAGATGGGAGTTTCCTAGTTTTCCAGAGAAGTAAAGTAGTTGATTCTGAGCCCCAGGGCTTTTAGCTTGATATGGATCTGAGAGTCATAACTTCCTGCAAAGAACAACCAAGTGAAGGTCATTTTAATGTGCTTTTAGGATTCACATTATTTTAATTTTCCTTTCCACATGATCTCTGTTGGAGAATGGCCCCACAGGAGCACATCATGATAACAGTTCCTGGTGCAAGATCTAGAAACATTCCAGCATTCTCACATTCACTCTTGCTATACAATTTACTGTACCTTTTCTTCAGAGGAGACTGTGAGCTTGTCACTTGATATTAAACTGCAAACCTGGTCCAGACTAAGGCTAAGAAATTCTTCTCCTAGCATCACCTCAGGGAAGTGCTGCTCTGTTCAACAAACGAAAAGGGGGAACAGAAAATTATAATGAAATCCATGTTTTCAGTCAGTGGCAGGAGCATWCAGAGAACAGCTCTGGGCACCCAAGACAGACCCACAGCAGCTGGGAGTGCAGCACAGACACAAAACAGCCCCAGAGCAGCACAAGGAAACCTGATGTTATTCCAAGCAGCACCAGCCCCATGAAATACTTTCATAAATGCTACTAAACTTTCTGAAAAGCCACTGAGAATATGCCAGTGGCAGATGCAGTTAGAAGTGGCAATTGAGACAAGGGCCAATGTCACAGTAGTGAATAACCTGGCCACCACAGCATCCACCTTCCCAGTAGTTTTCCCCTTTCACTTAAGCCTGCAATTGTACAAATTTCTATTCTCTCTTTTTTGCCTCCAGATCTCTCCATACTGTAACTCTGGGAGCCACTTGAAAACAAAAAGCATGAATATAACCCCAAACTGGAGGAAAGATGACTGAGCATCATCAAATCTGTCAAGCTTTATATCTAGCCAAAAGGCACACGAAATAATCACTTCCTAAAAAATAATTTCTAGGTCAAATGTGTCATTAGCCAGCTGCAGCAATTTTAGTTTTGCAAGAATTTCTCACATATACTGCCAATTTAATCTCACCTGTCACTTGCTAAGCCCCATTTATCTTTGGCTGAATTACAGAAACATGAATCTCAGACACTTAATGTGAAGCAGCTTCTTTCAAGTTCTAATTCTGTAGCTTTGAGAAGCTCAGACTCCTGTATCCAAAAAGCTCTCTCTGCAGCAAGATCTGCCTGGAGTTTTCACATCTGCAAAGTGCTTTGCCTGACAAAAAGCAGCACCACAGGGACATGAGCTGGCATAACTTGCAGAGAGGAGATTTTTGGAGCCCCCTCAGCAAAGCTGCTGCTGCAGGGTTGGACTCTGGGCCTGGAGTCCCCAGCCACAGACCCTCCTTGCTCTACTGAGGACCAACACCCCACACCTAAGCCAAAGGCTCTGATTAAAAATAGCAGCATGWGGATAAAGTTTAATACTGGAAATAYAYATATGATCTAATGAAMTCTTTMGGCCTTAAATATTTAAGAGGCAGGAAACAYTCCCCACACAATAAGCTGGATGCACTCTGACTTCTGGGCAGAATCTGATATTCATTCATTCTGGACTTGCATCTGGCAGCAGAAAGGTATTTGATCTCTCGTTATTAGTTGGAAGCAGGGAAGAATATTTACTGACTTTAATAAAGGAACTGGTGCCTGCATCAAGAAGGCTCCTTCACCTACTAAGGTTATCCATTGGCCAGAACTCAGCATTTCTCAAGTAACTGAGCTCATGAATGCATGGACTCTTGAGCTTGGGGACTTCTGTCTTGGTTTAAGGCTGTTACATAAACAACATAGTGAAAAGAATTTTAATGGCATTTTTATTAATGGASTTCCATTAACATTACATGGGCTGCTGTACTAACTGGGACCTATGAAGGCCAATAAAACAACAAAGCAGACCTTCTAATTGCCAAACAACCAAATAAATATACAGTGAATGCACTGCTTGTTGGGTTAAAGATTAAACAGGGCCTGGAAACAAGGATAATGAGATATTACAAGCAAGCTTTTATACAATTAACCATTCCTTCCAGGGTACCTTTTTCTCCGGGGGATAATACAGCCAGAGCAGCTGAAAAGGTTTTAGTTTTATTTGCAGGAGAATAGGGGAGGACTCAGTGGATACRTTTTTATTCCACTGAGCCTACTTATGGTCCAATTAAGGACAAAACTGTTAAAAAGGAAAATGTTGCAGGACAGAGCAGGTGCTCTGGGAAAGAGCAGGTGGATTCGTCCCTATACAAATTATCAGAAAACAGAAAAACAAACTGGGAGAAAACTATCAGCTTCTCCCAAGCAGAGGTCAAGGGCAACTCTGCTGGARGAGACTGGAAAGTGCTGGGCAGTTCAGAGCTTGGGGCTGGCTGAAAAAAAAATTACATTTATGATGTAGAGGAGAAATGCTGAAAGCCATTGCCTGCACCTACTTAYTGCAACCAAACACATTCACTCCCAAAGAAACATGAGCCTATCTATCCTCCCTTGGGGTAAGGGGCCATTGCTGCACAGATCAGAGCCTCAGGCCACATGGCAATTTTAGCTGAGTGTTCCAGCTCCCACCCCAGGATTTAACTTTGCCCAGTGCTGCTTACTCCCACGATGGAAACGCCCAGCAGTGCCTGCTGCTCTCCCCGGGCAGGGTCCCAGCACCAACACTGAGCTGTTCAACAGGCACACCAAGAGCCTGCTAGGACCACACTCAGGAACTGCTTAGTGAGCTAGATCCAGGGGATCAGCCTTTTTTACCTCCTCAACTCCTCCTTTTTTTACCTCCTAAGGTGCTCCCTTGCGACCAAACCGCATTTCACAACTTGCAGCACCACAGAACTAAACAAAGCATTCCCTTCCTGCTCTAATACCAGAAATGTGAAGGGACCAAGCAGGCCATGCTCAGGCCCAAGCCGCAGTGCCTGGGGCAGGGTGAGCTGACAGACCCCTTCCCCTGTGTGCCCTGACCTGCGTAGGCGTTGGCCTGCTGCAGCAGCTCGCTGCAGGCGTGCACGTCGGCAAAGGCGCGGATGCCAAGGCAGTTGGTGGGGTGCAGCTGGGACTGCAGGAAGTCACAGCAGTTCTTTCTGACATCCATCAGTTGCAGTAAACTGGCAGCTGGCAGCAAAACCTGCAAAGGCACGAGAGGGGAATGCAAGTGAGTGGCGAGGAGTGGTTCACAGCTTGCACAGATCAGAGGCAATTCCCCTCCAGACAGGGACACGTCCCTGTGGGGTCATGGGAGGGAAGGTTCAAGTCTTGGCTCTACTCATATGCAGAAGATCCCTGTTCATGCTCTGAGACATGAAAACAGCTATCCTACACTGGGCTATAAGTGGAACTCTTCTCACAACCTCTTCCAGCTTCTCCCCACAAGACCGCAAGGCAAAGTGAGGACAAGGTAGAAGCAACCACAGATGCTCCTGAATTTCTGGCTTTGTTGCAGGTAGGTCCTGCACAAAGATTTATGTTTTTTCATCCAAAGGGCTTTATATTATTTATAAGCCAGATTTGTATTATTTATTGCCACCAGATTCAGAGCCCATAGCAGCCCAGCAGTCCTCAAAACCCTGGACTTTGTTACTTCCAACAAAACCTAATTGGCTTGTGAGAGTGCCCAAGCAGCCACATAAGAGAGGGGGCTCCCAGAAGCTCAAGCAGGTTTTGGTGACAGCAAGGCTCTTGGGAAAGACAGGTCCAACTATTCAAATCAGCAGCTCTCATTTGCACTTACACAAAATGTTGGGGACACTTGTGGATCATGGCTGCACCCGAAAAGGAGGTACTGCTTTGTACCTCCAAAACTGAGCACAGAAAAAGAAGACAGAAATGGATGATGAATCTACTGGGAAAAAAAACACCTTTGAGGCCAGTGAGAAGGACAGGAAATAGAAAAGAAAATCCATCAGGACATTACAGCCTGTGACATCAGCTACTTCCTTTCTTACRTCCAACAGCAACTGCAGACGTGTCTCACTCCAGCTCTTTCATGCTCTGGCTGCCTCACACATGTCCTTCCAACTGGGCATCTGTGCTCACCATCTGAGCACACATTTCCGGAAAGTTATTGCCAACTCAAAAAAAATAAGCAGCTGTTAAACAAAACAAATAGGTTAACAGCATTCACCTCCCTGGATCCTGACGGCAGCAAAGGGATAAAGACRTTCCCTCCCTGTCCCTGCCAGCACAGCCCCATTTCACACCAGGGCAGGACACTGACAGCCTGCTCCAGGTCTTTCTAAGCAACTGCTGYGTTCCACTCCAGCCCAGCTGTACAGTGGCTGCCAAGCAGCCRCCCCAACAGGCAGCAATAAAAAGAGAAGTCAATTAACCCAGGAGTCTGTTTTGGCCCRAGCCTCTTGATGCCAGGAGCAGATTAGTTTGTGGCTCTGATTAAGTCAAGATAGCAATGCTCTAGGATTTTTAAACCTGGCTGTGAACCACTTTTTTTCTAGCTGAACCATTTCTGAACACCTGAGCTATATAAAAGCTTTGGGCAGCCACATCAGACTCCATGCAAACCATCTCTGGCTACAGACCAGCCAGASCCTCCTCTGTGCACCCCCATCCATCCAGGATGCATCCCTGCCAGTCCAGGTGGGCTCACCACCATCCCCACATGCACCAGCCCCTGGACAAACCAGCACTGCTGCCATGGCCTGTGCTGGCTGGAGAAGCAGTGCAGAAGGAGCCTGACACCACTTCAGCCTTCAGGAAAGGGGCACTGTCATAGATCACTTCTCAGAAATAGGATATAAAAAGCTTATCAAGAGATGAGGGGATTTTCTCTTTCTTACTTCCCAGCTGAATGTCTCAACACTCATCTTGTTTTTACCAGGGAGGGCAAAAAGCAAGCAAAGGATTTCCGTGAGAACAAAGTCTGTTTCCTTTAGAAATAACAAGAGGAAATGCCCTGCCTAAACATGCAGCAGGACCAAACTGCAACCCCATTAATATCTAGGCAAGTCACTCACATGCGTCTGGATTTGGCTCTTAATAKTTGAACTCCAACAGCCATGAACAATTTTGTGAGAGCTGGATTCTCTACCAGATCTGCCTCCAAATCAAAACCCAATCATTTTTTGAAACTATGTAAAAATTACCAGCTATTACTACTGAGACTGACTGTTTTGCTTAATTTATGTCCAGAGCTTCATCTATGGGTGTGTGTCTAGATATATAYATATACACATATCTAGTTCACCAGCTGCGCTCTGCAGACTCCACACAAATTTCAAGTTTCACACAACGTTGCCTGGGCAATTACTTCCATAGACCTTTGATGTCTCTAAACTAGRAACATCTTTCAGCCAAAAGTGCTCTGTATATATAAAGCTCATTCATAAATGCAGGACTGCAGAGGCTGGGGTTAATTCCCCATTGGGACAGAGCCTTACAGGTAGCCTTGGCCAAAAGTTAACTTACATCATTCCTGCTCTGCARAACTGGGAAAGGAGCATTTCCCCTGTGCAGGGGATGTATTAAAGCTTATAAGCAGCTTTGGCAATTTGATCAAATTGGAAGCCAAATAAAAGTGCTGGCTGTAAGCCTCAGCTGCACATCCAGGGCCACAGCTGGGACTGCCCTGGATCTGCCCAAACAGGGAGACAGCTCCCAGGCACCTGCCCAGGGGAACCTGTGACCAGAGAAACACATGGATTTTGTGCTTGCAAGGCAGGTAAAAYACTCAGTTTTAAACAAGCTGCTCTGAACAGCACAAATAGTGGAGATAAAATGGCATTAGCTTAATGATGTGGCTTCTGAGTGCAAGGGTGGCAATCAGGCTTTATTACAGCCCAGCTGCTCCCAGGCAGCACACGGGCTGATCACAGTGCTTCCACTTAAATGCTCCACCTGAGGTGAAAYAACCCAGACAGAGGAAGGTGTGACAGCATCAGGGAGCCAGAAAACCTTGTCARGCACAGAAGATGGACAAAGGATGTAGAGATGAGAGAGAAAACAGGGGAACAACTGGCAACCTCCCTCCTRAGCTGCCTTCTCCAACTTCAGACACACCATCCCTTGGTTAAACGGTGAAATAAAAAAGTGAACACATGCATCAGGCACAACACAGTGCTCTGGTGCCACATGTACAAGTTTCTCCTCAGCTTTCTATAAGGCTGAGCCAATTTAAAGACTTCCTATGGATTTAAGGAAGGGCCTCCAGCCCAGAGGAGTCAGCCCTGCAATGGCCCAGGAACCCTGCACCCCAGGGAGATGCACAGCAAGGAGCTTTGGCTCCAGGGAGGAACAGCCCTGATTTATTGCTGAAAGGTTCTCTGCCTCACCCTGGGCTTGCACCTACTACAGCTGCAGCTTTTGGAGTGAATAGGGGGAGGAGAGATGGACTGACCCTTTTATAAACCCTTCATCATCAAAACTGCCCTTGCCAGAGAACTCTCTTTCCTTGCTGTGAACTCCWAAGTGTGCAGGGAAAGCTGAGGTGCAGAAGCACTTCTGAAAGAGAAATACTGCAGCTCCTAGCAAATCTTTTTTCCTCTTTTCTTGAGACATTTTTTATGACAATTACTATGCCTGCAAAGCTGACAGGTTCAATATCTACTTCCTCCAGACAGCTGATTTCAGATTTGCTCTCTGTGTATGAGCCATATCTCAAACTGTGGCAGTACACAAGGACACTTCACACATGTGGTCTGTGGCACATCATTCCTAACAACTTAATTGTGAAACCAGGTTAATCAGGACTTTTTCCAGGGAATCATTACAACCTGAATGATAATAACTTTCTTAATCAGGAGGGTAATTCTCGGGCTGCCTGTCAGAAATGAGGTGTCATAGGTAAGGCTGGTTGGGGCACACTAAGGAGTGAATACACTAAGATATTTACTGCCTAGAGCCAGAGGTGCAGGTGTTTTCCCAGGACTGCCTAGGACAGGCAGGAGCCTGCTCCCAAATCTCTTCATTCAGSTCTGCTCCAGGACACCATGCAGAGCTTTTCCATCACTGAGCTGGCAGGTTTGATATGAGCATTGGAAAGCAGGCAGYAATGTAACCACTTCAGCTGCAAAATCAAGACCTAATTGAAAAATTCAGGTAATTCATGTGTTAAAATCACCAGCTACCCTACACATGTAGGGAGCAGCTGACCCTGTGCTCTGATGTGTGTTTATGATTTCCATTGAGATCAGCCCAGGAGCCTGAGCATCTCTGAAGTTCCCTGAGACACTCACTTTAGTTTTCCTTCCTTTTACAGAAGACCACAGCATGACACACCTTCCTTCTAAATAAATCATCTTCAAATGAATGAGGTCTTTATATCATGCATATCAAAATTTACAACCAACCTTGATGTGGGATGCAACAGAAGAGGAACAACAGAAGGCAGCAGGTGYAGAAATCCCAGGATGGATTTTCCTGAAACTACAACACGACTGCAATAAAGACAGAAATTCTGTCTCTGCTCCATRCCTTCCAAACAAGTGGGAGGCTTAATCCCAAATACATGTTCACAGGTAAAACTTCTCTATCATCCATCATCCCTGAGCCCTCCTACTGCTGCATCTATATTGCCCTGAAACTCTAAGACAAAGTTCCAATAGATAAAGCACATTGCATTTGTTGGGGTAATTCTCACCCATGTACCCCAGCAGGGATAGAAGAGAGTATTCTATCCCCTCCACATGGGCTCAGGATGAGCTGAAAATCCCCTTTGCCTYCACATTTGGGACACAGTCTGAGAAGGAATTGGATCAGGAACTGACTGCATGGATGAGACTGGAACTGACCACACAGGCTTGGCCCCTGGTACACATATCTATCCTTCCATAAAAAACAAAACAAAAGACACTGTGTCATTCCATTGCACAATAGCTACAGAAATATGTGCTTAGAAAAAGAATCTCGCTTCCTGAGCCCATACCAGGCCTATAAAAGCAAAAAAAAATTTACAGGTTTCCATTAGAAAATAAACAACAAAAGAAGTTGTTAAAAGGCTTCTTGTTGTGAAGGGCTGGATGCTGCTCAGCATTCAAACAAGCCTTGGAACATTCATTCTGCACTCCAYGCTACCATTCTGTTAATCTTTTTCTCATTTCTACCCTGCTCTCATCTTATTTTTCTCACTGACAAGACAATGTTTTTTCATTTATTCACAAGTTTTGATACCTTGGCTGCATYTTCTCAGTCAATGCCATTGAGCAACTTATTTTTTCTTTTCATAATTTCTAMAATGACATCATCTACGTCACTGCAGAATGACATCATCAATGTACCCAGAAATAGTTTCTTCCAGCTACTGAGAAAGTCTGAAGAACTCYTTTAAAAAAGCACCCTTGCCCAGCTAGAGATTCAGAACATGTGACAAGGAAACAGGAGAGCTCAGGAGATACCTGCTGGGAAAAGAGAAATTCTCTCTGTGCCCAAGCAGGGCTGCAAAGAAACATCACTGAAACAGCACAGACAGGCACTGCTGAGGTGTCCTTC
>JACDOX010000099.1:1812200-1879661 GCA_014549065.1 Cardinalis cardinalis | reverse complement strand
GGATGACCCAAAGCTGTGCAGCAGGAGGATGTGGTGATGCAAGGGACCAAACCTGTTCACTTCTTTCTAACACTGACACTGCTAATTCAGATGAAAGACTACAAGAAGCTTAATTTTTGTTGGTTTTAGCCTTCATTTCATGTGAAACTTTCCAATAAATCACAGAATATTCACTTTTGTAACCTTTTCTTCTTGTGGCCAAAGATGAATATTAACCTGTTTATGGCATTTTGTTCAGAGTAAAACACCCAGGGACAGGATACAAATTTCTCTTTCTATTGGTTTCATAACACAATTATATTAAATTCCATAAAACATTTTCAGCATGAACACTTTAAACATGTAATAAAATTTAAAGCAGTCTGTTAATCTTGCAGTAGATCAGCTTCATTTCTTAGCTCCTATGAATTAATTCATCTCTAGCCTGAAGAGTTAATACAGAGTGGACATTGAAATAAATCCTGCAGTAAAAGGACCTGCTCTACTAGATTGGGAAAAAAAATTAGTATTCAAAACTTATATTTTTTTAAACTTACTGTCTGAGAGAAAGCCAAAATGTAGCCAGGGATCTGCTTTAACTCCCTGTAATCCCTGGGCCACAGAAGGCAGGCTTTGGTTATGTTTTACTAAGAAATACGGCTGTCTAGCAGCTCAGGAAAGGCAACACCTGGACYTTCAGAGACCTTCTGGGCAGGATGGAGCTGCTCCAGCTCCCACAGCACTGCTCACACCCAGTGCAGCTGGAGCACCAAAACTGGAATGCAGCTGGGGTCAGTGCCCCAGCCCCATGCAAGGCAGGCTCAGCAGATGGGATCCCAAGCTCTGCACATCCCAAATGCCAAGTGGGAGCTTCTGGAGCACCCAAGGCCCAGCAGCATGGGAAGAAAGCAAACCTTTCACAAAGCACGTGGATACAGCCTCCATATTCCCCACAGAAACAGGGAAATTTTCAGCCTGAGGGCGTGTAAGTGCCATTTCTCCTCCAGCAATGGGAGACCCCAGAGGTGCCAGGAGCTCCACCCCAGTCCCCCAGGGAGTGATGTTGTGCCAGCTCCTGATGACCCTGATGTGGGTCTCAGAGCTGACAGCCCGGCCAAGCCTCCCACAGCTGGGTTTGAGTCTCAGCTCCTTTGCCATAATGCACCTTGAAGGTCTCCTCACTGAGGACTCTCCCTGCAGGGCAGCCAGGCTCCCCACTCCTCCCAGAGTGACACTGCCAGGCTGAGAGCACACCAAACAGTCACACCTGTAAAACCAGAGGGCACAAGGGGCAAGAAGAGCCCCCACAGCTTTAGGTCATGAAGGATGGTGCAGGGCTGAGCTGCAARGTGGGACCAGCTCAGGTGTTTGGCCAAGCTCCAGCACAGGGCAGCAAGAACCTGCACTCTGCTTGAGGGCTTGGAGCAGAAGAGCTCACAGCAAGAACCGTGTTTCAAGCAGAACCAGTCTCATTTTGTCATGTTAATTAGGTCAACAAAACTATCCCCAGCATCACTGACACAGACTCACTCCCCTGGCAATGTCCAAGTCACAGTGAGGAGACCAACAGGCTCAAACTGCCACTTGCAAACAAAACCAGACCAGCTGAAAAGCATGTCCACACACAAGCTCTCAGCATCCCTCCCAGACATCAGTGGCTAAGTGCAGAGCCTTTTTCTTACCACAAATACAAGCAGAGTCAAAGAAAGAGCTTTACCAGCAGCCACAGCCACGTGACACTGCAAAACACTCTTCCTGAGCACCCTGCTTTACTTGAAGGCTGCCATTCAATTACTCTTTCCACTTCTGAACAAATATTTACTTCTCAAAAATTCAAGACAGAGCACACACACAAAAAAAAGGAAGAATGTCCTCGTTTGAACAATGTATTCCACTCAAAGCTCTGTGAAACAACTCAAACTACCCAGAAGAATTTCAAAACTAACAGCCACATTCCTCTGCCATGGCCTTAAAACATTTGACTCACTGCTTGTCTGAGTCTATTCTGACCTTCGACAGACTGACCCACAAGTCAGCACAGCTTCTTGGAAGGCAGATGCCTGCTCTTGTTACAACAGCTCCACACAAAAGCCAAATGCAACATGACTTAAGCGTGGGGAAAGCACTAAAGTGCCTCAAGACAAAACACAGGCTGGAAGCAGCTCTTTTCAAGCTCAACCTTTTACTTTCCACAGCCTGAGGAGATCCCTCACCCCCGAAGAACCTGTGCCTTTGAGCTCCAAGCTTTGCACTGGGCTCTGCAGAGGAGCAGCTGGAGCAGACCCACCTGCACGTTCTCCTCCGTGACCTCGATCTCCGCCGTGTAGATGTAATCAATCAGCTTCCTCAGGGTCTGCCCATCCACGTCTTTGATCTCAATCTTCTTGGCCTTGCTTTCAGACATGTCTCCTGGAATTCAGTTCAAAAGGACAGTTAAGTTTGCTCYGCAGGACCTTGCTCCCCACACATCCAGCACATTCTCCTGCTGTYTGACTACTGGCCCTATCCCTCACCATTGAGGAACCACCAGGGAGGTCCTCAGAAGCCTCCTAATGCCACCTAAAAAACAACTCAAGATTCAGGACACTGGTGTAAACATAAATAAACAAATGCAAAAAACTCAATTTCTTGACAGAAAAGAACCTGCCATGGTTCACCTGCGCTCAAACAAATATAAGAGCTAAAAATAAACCCCCAGTATGTCCCTCAATCATGTCTCAGAACAGGGACAGACTCAAAGAGACTGTGGATGTGTCTTACAAAGGCCTTTGAGAAATATAGTTTTATATCTATTTATTAATGTTTTAAAATATATATACATATGGATAGAATGAATATGAATGAATATGAATGAATATGTTACAACAGCAACATTAGGGTATTTTTTTGGTATACCCTACATTAAAGGCAATGCAGTGTTATTCTCTTTCTTTAGAAAGAAGTTAAAACCTGCTCAGAAAAACAAGCACACAGGCCAGCAGTTACACCCAGCATGCAGCAAGCTTCTCTCCTAAACTACCCTGCTGTAACCTATCCATCACTCACACCTTGTGCAAAGCATCCACACTGAAAGATGCAGCTCTCATCTCTCACCTTCCCAACCTCACACCTTTGGATCCAAACTGTATCCCTTCTCCAAGCCCATAACTCAGAAGCACATGGAACTAGAGCAATAATTTCCTCCCTGAATCCACAGGCAAAGCCCCACAGCTGTGTAAGAGCCTATTCATGACCCAGAGCTTTATGCACACCTCCACACTCCCCGTGCAACAGGAGCACATCAGAGGAACAAAAACATCCAGAGGGGAGGAGAAAGGACTCCCCAAGGCCCTTCCAGSATCCCCACACATGCTGACCTCACCCAGGAGTTAATCACCAGGATCTCCACAGAAAAGAAAGAGCAAACTCCCAAGCGGAAAGAAAATGATAGGTGGAAAAACAAAGCTAAACAAAGGAGAGCACGAAAAAATGTCAATTCTTAAACCTGAGCATGAATAATCACTACTCTCAGAAATCCAGTGACTCAGTACTGCTGCGGGATTAAGTGGAAAAATATTTCCTGCAGCCTATAGAAGTAATTACAGCCTACATCTCTGTGCAGCATTCCACAGGACGTGGCCAGGCACAGTAAGTGCACAGCACAGTCAGATGCTAAAGAGGGCCCAAGCTTGAGCAAAACCTGGACCCTGCTAATTGAACTTTGCTGACTTTCCCTATGTGAGTAAGGAGGTGAATAATAGGAGTGGGATGGGACCATGAGTGTTAGAACAGTCAACAACATCCCAAGAACTGAAATAATATTTGCCCCAAATTCAATTTTTAAAATTGAATAATAAAATGTTATTCAGAGAAGCTCATGAATACAAATGTACCAGTAGAAAGGGATAAATGACCTACATTTGGGAGGCCTTCAAAGCAGGTAGGACTTTTTAACTGACAAAGTGTTGTCTTCACATACTTCCTCCCCCTAAAAAACTCCAAACATCTCCAGAGATGAAAGGGTGCCTCTGAGGACAGAGCAGTCCCTACCAGCCCTGTGGTGCTGGAGGTGCCTGTAAGGGGCACCCAGTGAATCCCCCTGCATGGGGAGGGTGAGTGGGACCCCGAGCCCTGCAGGACCCTCAGTGTGAGGAGGGGCTCRGCCACACACACCCAGAGATGGATGCAGAAATAGCTGCAGGGACCAATCTGATAACATCATCCCTCCTGGTGCCATCCATGTGACACAAGCAACAAAAATAAAAGCTGTGTGGGCTTCCCCACCCACCAGCAAGCTGCCAGCCCTGCATGCCAACAGCCTCCTSTGGCTGTGCTGCAGGACCAGCCCGGGAGGGTCCCGTGCGCTGTGCCCACCTTTGGACAGGACCCAACTCGGAGCCATCCAGCCCCTCCACTGCCACAGGGGGACAAGTCCCCAGGGCTGGGGAATGGGAAAGAGCCTGGAGACACCACAAGGGAACCAAGGCAGGGGTTGGTGCAGACCAGGAGCAGGGAACAGACCCAGGACAAGCTTCTGCAGCAGCCTGTGAGCAGCTGGGTGCTGGATCATTGAGAGCATCTCATCTCACATCTCTTCAGAAAAAAACCCCTACACCTCAAATCCCACAAAACACAACTCCTAGGGTAACTTTCAGAAGTCAGACTCCAGCCCCACCTGACACCATAATTGCAGAATAATTCAAATCACTGGCACCTCTCACACATGAAGAAGGGCTGCCTCACAGGAGGCTGCACAGACCCCATCCCTGCACTGTTGCAGCCAGGCAGACACCAGGGATGAGGTGAGAGGGAGCAAAGGCAAACAAAACAGGCAGAGTGGCTCTGAGCAGACCTCTGTAGGGGACAGACGTRGCAGACACCAGCCCCTCATGGAGGCATTCCTTTCCTGCACCACACTCAACACCAGCAGTGCCTTTTCCACTCCCCTCTGCTCACAGGGCAAGAAGAGAGCAGAGCTCTGTTTTGTCACAAGATGARCCACACTCCAAACTGCAGCAGCCCACAGTGCTGTGTTTACCCAGCACAGCAGCCTGCCCTGCTCCTACACATTGCATTTCCCAGTGCAAAGCCACAGCTTTGGCTGTTTCCTAAGTCACAGATGTGCTGAGGGAGCATGTGAGTGCACTGGAGAACAAAACCACAGCCTCTCACACATGGGGTGAGTGCTTTGAAGCAGCACATAAAACCTGCAAGGGAGGTTTCTCCTTCCTCCTTCCAAAATTCCTAAGGTATCTGACAGGAGCAGTCCTAGCAGTGTCACTGGAGTATTTGCTACCCTTTCTGAAATGATTGTGTTTTCTTCTAAACGGACAGACATTACTGCCTCAAATCATCCCCACAGAATCGTGCCAACAAGAAGCAGCACCCAAAATGCTCTAGAAAGCCAGCATGGAAAGGGACACTCAGGAAGTGCTGGTCCCATCCCTCCTTCAGCAGTGGAAGATACAAATGGAAAATGTGCCTACCCAATTTCAGACTTTCCAGGAATACATCAAAGAGGAATGGCTAACCAGAGGACACACRTGGCTTAGGAAAGACCCCAAGGTCATCACAAGGTCATTCATGGCTCCAAAGTCAGGGCCAGCTGACAGTGACAGAGCCTGCAGAGCAAGCAGTGGTGAAGGTGGGTGAGCTGTGGGTCCCAGTGTGGTTCCCAGTGCTCACAGCTCCACTGATCACACTGCTGGCACTGCTGGGGGACCCCTCCAGTGGGAATTCAGTGTGCACAAGCAGCTCCTGCAAATACCCCCACAGTGCAGCTGAACATGAGCCCTTGSCCCTATCACTGCTGGCAGTGCAAAAAAACCAAGTTACAACACCCAGCTGGGGCTGCAGGTGTGATTTTAAACCGTCCCCTTGCAGGGAGTGACCCCCGTGCAGCTGGAAGGAGATCACACGAGAGATCCTTGGGAGTCTGGGGCCAGGCAGACTGAAAGCAAAGGGAGAGCTGCTCTTTGCCTGACCCTCTGCCCCCGGGGACTCGTCATGGGGAGGGGACAGGCGGCTGCCAGGCTGTCACCCAGCCCAGGGCAGCCACATGATGGGTGAGCTGATTACTGTTTAACTCACAGAGCGAGGGATTACACGGCCCAGAGAATTCCTGCATGGAAACATGAGCAGCCCTGCACYACCACCTTCCCACCCAGATGACCTCTAAGGATCAGAGGGTTTTTCCAAGGGTTTCTCTTTATTAAACTCTTCATCAAGAGCAAGCACCACAAGYTGCCCACACACACAGCTGCTTCAGAGCAGTGTTTGCTCCTCTGCCTCACCATGCAGCCAGTACCAGCTGCAGGGTGCAGCACCCCAGAAAACACAAATGCTCCCCACCTTAGCTCACTACACTCATAAAGACACCATGGGCAGTGTCACATCTCACCTCACACCTCATACCTGAGGTWTTCTCCCCACCTCTATCACAGAAGGGAAAAAAGCTTCACTAACAACAAGCTGTTTCCTGAGAAATGCTGTATTCTGCTTCCAGTAAAATGAATTAAACTAGGTCTAATCTCAAGGCTTTTAAAAGGAAGAAACAAGGCCCAGACCACAAGCAAATGAACATGAAACAGGGGAAAAAACCCTGAACCTCATTTATGTTGAAGCTCAGGGGCAGCAAAAACCATTCCCTGGGGTGTACAATAACTTTCATTGTATTTGTCAGTTCCTATCCTGAAAATGAGGGCAAAGAAGGGAATGAAGCTCAGGAGTTTCTGACCACACTAATTTTACTAGAATGACTTAAATAASCTGCTCACTCTCCTCCTTCAGGATTGACCTAGCTTTCTTTGGTTTTTTTTTGCTGACCCATCTGGGCACAGCCTTTGAAGGGCACCTGCTCCAAGGATCAGGTGATCAGAGCAGGAATTTTGTCCTCTTCTTCCTTTCTGTCATTACCAAAACACACTGGGCTGCAGCAACTCACCCTGTTAAAAAGCTGGGCTGCTAAAACACACTGGGATCAAGAGAACAACGGTGTTATTTCAGGCAGCAGAAAAAAGTGCCATGGGAGATTAAACATCTGTGACTGCCAAATCAGTATCGGCAGGACTGAGCCTTGAAACTACAACTYCTGTGCCAGCAACTTCTTTGATGTGCACCATGAACATTTAGGGCACTGAAACACGTGCTCAGTGGTAATGTTTTCATGATYCAAGGTCTTGTTAGGGGGATAAAAAACTAACACAAAAAGCAGTGAGCCAAACTCCCCAGTAACCTCACAGTGCTATCTACTCACCCCACAGSAATTAGTCAAGGGTGACCAGCATCACCCATCAAGTACAGCAGACTGCAGACCCATCTGTGCCCCTTCTCTCTCAAGGAAACCCTCAGCAGCCKGTGCTGCAGCTCCTGGCAGAGACACAGCCCAATGGCCTGTTCACCCCACACTGTCTGGTGTCAGAAGCAGTACCTGTAAACATGGCACAGAAATAAGGGCTGCAGGCTGCCAGCACCACCCGGTGAGCTTCCATCTCCACGGTCTCGGCCACAATCACCACATCGCACAGGAGCCGCTTGCTGGGGAAACACCAGAGAAGACAAAGCTCATTACAGAACTCCCTGCCAGGCTAAAAGCTACATCACCACAGCCCAAAAAAATGTAAGACCCACCATTACAGACACAGCACCCGAGCTTCTGCCAAATCCCAGGGGAAGGTTCTCTAATGCTTCAGTACCAGCTCCTGTCACTGTTTGCCTACAAAGCAAAGCCTGAATCCTCCTGAGGCTGCAGCCCTGCCTGTGCTTCTGCTTTCCCCAGGAGAAAAAAAACCTGGAAGCCAAATGAGGCATACATGCTGCTCAAAGAACAAAGGACAAGCAGCTCCTTCACCTCTCAAACAAGCAGGGCTTAGAGGAGGCACAGAAGAACTTAAAGATTTGGGTAGTACCTGGGGCCAGGATCTAGTAGATCTGTAAGACAAGAAACAGCCAAGCAAGGGAACACCAGCATCACTTCCATCTTTCCACAGGGAAAAGGTGGAGTGGAAAATGAAGTGATTTCTGTGCTTCCTTCCATGCTTGTCACAAAGGAAAGTGGCCACCAAAATATGTCCTGGCACTGGTAGGTGCAGAGGCTGCCTCACCCATCTGCCAGAGCAAAGGTATCAATCACTGGAGTTTATCCCTGGACTTCAGTGGTAGATGAAGCCTGAGGACTTCATCTACCTCATGAATTAGTCTGGGATTAAGAGTCACTGGGATAAAGAACAGGGTTCCAGACAGAAACCAAAAAAAAACCCCTTGTAAGCTCCCCCACTGACTCATTGTAGAGYTTTGGAAAAGTCACTTCATTAAGGAGTGACCTTTTCTGCTCGCCCCACGTCTGTCCTTTGAGGATTCATTAGTTAATGTTTGCACAGAGCTCCGCAGATGCCGACAGCAAGAAGTGCTCAGCCTCCCAATAAGTTGGTTTAAGACGCTTAAGCATACAAATGCAAACTAAGGGTGTTCTTTTCAAATGTCAAGCCCAAAAAAGGAYCAGTCCTGTAAATCTAGATGTTGCCTTCTCTTTGGAAATACTTATCTCCACACTGAACTTTGTCTTTAGGAAAGTGCATTATCAAATAAACATGCACAGAGCTTCTAATGGACCAGCTATGTCTCTTCTTCTCCACATATTGAAATATGTGAAAAACCAGCTGTGAAATGGAGGGTTATAGCTGGAATACAGAAGAAAGTAGGAACTGGCAGTCTGTACCCTACATTCATTCCAGTTTGGAAGGGGGAAGGGCAATGAGGGGACCTCCTTAAGAGCCTCTTAAAGGAAGCTTCCTCATTTCTTTTAGCTTATGTAAAAGGCGCTCTGCTCAATTCCATTTTGGGCTATAGTAATCTAAAGTACCACTCATAAAATTAATTTCATCTACATTTGCCAACTAAAARCCTAAAGACATGGTTTAGTGGTGGCCTTGGCAGTGCTGGRTTAAGGGYTGGACTCAACRATCTTAGAGGTCTTTTCCAACCTAAACAATTCCATKATTCTATATAATATAGAGGTTAWAGGTTTAGCATGATTTTTCTAGACCCTCTGAATGAGATTTCTGGATGCATGTGAAGGGAGAAACTATTATTCAAGGCATCTRTTAACACTGATTGCTGAGAGCTTAACAGATCCCAAGCTCAGTGCACATTTAAGAGATGTGAAAACTGTATATTCCACAACAGGAACCAACAAAAAAAAACAGTAACCAGAAGATGAAAACATCAATCAGGTGCTTAATGGCAGCTTTCATTCTTCTATATTTTATCTTTTCAGTATTGCACAAGATACCTAACCACAGGCACTAAGAAACATTGTCTCCAGTTATTCCCACTCTGCTTCAATTAACACAGGAATGATAGTAGCACAATAGATTTCTGAATAYAGCTGCACAAAACTTTAGCTTCAGATCCTTTGCTTTCAGTACAAAGAAAGGACCAGAAGGATGCCAGTTAAAAGTTAAAAAAAAAAATACAACATACCCTGCTTCATATAATAGTTACAATATTTCCATTTTGTTCCTATGCAACAGAGAATTGCTGTCAGATATCTGTGGAAGGAAACAKTTCCAATCCTTCTTCACACTAAAGTGTGTATTAGGAAAGTACTTAATCCGTGGAGAGTTAGCTATTAGAGCCTCTTTTGATTAGTTGGAGTGTGCAGAGGGTGTTTGTTACCTGCTTTCATCACATCCCTTCAATGGTTAGGGAGCACATATATTCATGTGCGTGACACACGTACTTTACATAAGAATTCTTTTTAAAACTAGAAGGGTGCAAAGTCTAATGAATTAGTCAGAGAAATGCTCACTGAACTCCTGTCTGGTTAGTGGGATAACAGCCACCAAGAAACAATTCAGGCTGAACCACTGCCACCACCTTGCTGATGTGATGACAGCAGTTTTCAAGGCTGTGTTCACAGATATTTTTTTCAGCCTCTGTTCTCCCTGTACCCACACAGCTGTGTAAAGACCAAGGTGTTCTCTTTTAACTAATACCAGGATTTTTCAATTTGCAAGAAGAGAGCTGACATTCTTCCTGAGTACTTGCTTTTTTTTTTCACCCCTTACTTAGGAGTACTGAGCCCAGACTGAGTGATGCTGCTAGTTAAGGAGACTRAGAACAGTACATTAATAATCTTTGGTCTGTAATTATGTGTAGGTGTCTTAATGTCTGTAATGTTCTATTATTGGGTTTCAGACCCTTATCTCAGTTAAGGACATAGTTTACAGCTGAATTTGCTGTAAGTAATGGAAAAAAACTAAACAAATTATCATCTATAAATGAAGGCCATGGCTCAGATAACGTTTTTGAGAAGACAGAGGTCTGAGACTGGGGAGAGCAGCCCACCACAAAAGGACTTTTAGGATTAATCATTATTTGTGATTAATCCTCCACATGCAACCATTAGCTGTAATAAACATGGCACAGGCTATTTTCTACATCTCTCAATCAGCACAATTCTGCTAAACCACAGAGGGTGCCCAGTAAGTCAAAAGTGTACCTCCGTAGCTCATTCATGACCTTGAAAGCCTTTCTCATGTGAGAGGGATTGACTGTCACTGTCCTCTGGTCCTTTTCATCTTCAGTGGCCTCAGAGGAACGGGAACTCTGCTTTATGCTAAAAACAGGGACAAAAAAAAGGAGCAGAAAGTTTGATTCAATGGCACTTGAAAAAACAAGCATCCTAGAACTGCAGCACAGGGTATAAAGCATGGAGCTACTCACAAGTCAGCCAGTCAGTTTAGGTTCTCCACATGAAGCACATCAAAAAATGCAGCTACTTCTGCATGGATGTTGAAAGCCAGCTCAGCCCACATTTCAGACAGCAGGGAAGAAAAGAAAGAAGTGCCAAACACCTGAGGACAAAGCCCAGTCTTACAGGCTTCAGGCCAGGRAAGCAGTATAAGTTGAAATTCAAGCCAGAACATAATTGCCTCACTGAATAGAAATGGACTTCAACACTGGGAACTACTAGAGTACCATGGATTTTATTTAACATTCATACCGAGAAAAAGAAGTTTAGCCTTCAATGTCCCATCTGAAAAAGGCAGGCACACAATACATGGCTTGTATCTTCTTTAGAGGCAAGTAGAAAAGGGCTATTAAATCTCCRTGCACAGCTTTCAAAGCTTTACTGAAGCTGCTTTCCATTTCAGAAATAGTCTATTTATTGCCACTGAAACATATGGAATGAATTATTAAACCTTCCCAGCAGAACCAGCAGCTCCATAGGTAATGTCAAACCAGAGGCACTCAGCTATGTGCTGTGTTTAACCAGGCCAACAGGTGCCTAGGGCACACACGTGGCCTCATTACTTTGTTGGGAGCATTGGCTCTCTACACACAACTGACAGCAGGTCAATATCTCCACCTCCCTGATCTGAGAGCCTGTGAAATCACTCAGAGCTAAAGGCTCCCACCTGAGAAAGGAGCAGCACTTTGAGGCAGGCCCCTGCTCATGGGTCACCCCTCAAACCCTGGCAGGCAAAGGCAAACAAGACAAGTCAAGGAGGGCTGTTCTTGTCTAAAGGCAACCCCAAGAGAATGGCAGATCTCAGGAGGCAACTCCATTGCCCCATGTGCCTGACTGGAGACCTYCTCAGAGCTTTCCTTCCAAGGGACAGTCTCCTTCACCTTTGTCCCCTCCTCCCTACCACCCTTCTTAGCTGGGCTGGCATGATAAAAAAGGCTGAATTGGGCTAAACCAGCAGCCTGGAGAGCCCAGCATCCTGGCCCTCTGGGGACCAGAAGGTGATGTCTGAAGAAGGGCACAGAGCAGGGAAGTGTGGAAGGATCCTTCCCACAACACCCTGCCAGCTCCTGTCAAGGTGTGCATGCATGCACATATATCTCTATACATAAGCACACTTACACACACTAACTTTCCCTTTGAAAAACACATCATTCACTATTTACAACCCCTGGCAGTGTGAAGCCCTGGCTAACATTACACCCTGCCTGCTCCTGGCCAGTGGCTGTCACCCCCACCGTGTCCCTTGACAGCACACAGAGCTCTCTGCCCCCCCAGCAGCCTTTGGTGGGCTGCACTCTCCTTSCTGCAGCAGCAAGAGGCTGAGCAGCAGCCAAGCTGCACACAGCTCAAATCCAGCCTGCATACTGAGCAGCCTCCAGCTTTGTGCCTGAGACAAAGGTTCATGCCAGAAACCAGCCAAGTCCAATTCTTTCACTTTGCTGAGCGAGTGAAATATTTTCAGTCATAAGTGAAGCCACAAGGCTGAGCAGAACATCACTCAGCACATGTCCCAGGGAGGGAGACAGCTCCCCAAACTCCGTTACACTCATCATCCAATTAGCTTAGTGTGGCTGGATTAAAAGAAGAAAAATCAGAAAGGAGAATAGCTCGTGTTAAATGTTCAGTATTCAAGGGACTGGTACCAGGCAACCACACAAACAGCTTTTCTATCCCTGAGGAACACTGAACTCATTCTGTGCCACACCAACTGCCAGAGGTGTTCATGGCCACGGAGCTGTGCTGGCACTTGGCTCTTCCCCAGCTCTGCACACTCCAGTGAAGAATCCTCCTTGCTGCAGGGACACAGCCAAACCCAGCAAAGCCTCAGGGCTGGGTCTGTCAAAAGCCCTCATTGAGACTTTAGGCCAGGTGACCACAGCTTTCAACACCCCAGCATAAACCCTTGATTTTTGAACAGCTAAACCTGCCCATGTGGCAACACTGAGGCAAGAAGGGAAAAAAAGGCTCTGRAAGTGCTGGAAGTGCAAGTGACTTCATGGAGCTTTCAGGCACCAAAGCTGGAACACGTACAGGAAGTAAGCAGAGTAAACAAAAAAGAAAAAAAAAATTAAAAAGAAAGTGAAACCAAAAGAGAGCATCAGGGAGAGCCACTGCCATTGCTCCYGGGGCAGGAGAGCTGGATCACCACAGGACACTGCCCTGGGCAGCCTCACAGACACCTCAGGGACCCAAAACCCAGCCATGCACACAGAAACCATGGGGGCTCTTTAATAAGARCAAGCACGCTGCTGAGATTTGTTTATTAGCTCTCCAGTGCCAGAGACCAAAGATGTTCAAACTTTTCTGCTGGCAAAAGATACAGTTCAAAGCACACAGCAAGTTTCACTGAACACCAAAGTAAATGTCAGGTCAAATGTCAAGCTTTCATAAAGCCTCCACTGCACCAACATTTGTCTGTGTATTTTAAAAGCAAAAAAACTTGCTTCAGGATTTTGGAAGAAGATCAATCAGCTCTTCCTAAAAAGCAGGAAAGATAAGTTTTCAAAAATCATCCTAAGAGACATCCTCAGCTTAATTAAAAGGGGCAGATTTCAGAATTTGCCAAAGAGAAAATACTGCAGATTGTCTGGTTAAAAACTTATTTCAAAAAAGATCAAGATATGCTATTTAAAGTTTTTTTCCAAATGACTCATATCAAAAAAACAAATTTGAAGAATTAATGGCTTAGAGCCTTTAACTCATCTCTAAGACTGATTCAGCTACCAKAGAATTGTGTTCCAGTAACAGACAGAGGATGATTTTATCTGGGAGAGATATTTTACACTTCCATGCACATACTCTCAGAGATCACTGACACATTTCCAACACAAAAATGCAAGAACCTGAATGCTCCAAGCAAATGCACCCTCACAGAAAGCAAAAGCCACCCCTGAGAAGACCAAACCATTACATTTCACAGCCTTTTCTGAGATTTGTCCCCCCACAAGGCTAAGAATTATTACATTTATTACACTGCTGTTATTTTAATGGATTAAAGCAAAGGAGGAATAGGGTCCTCTGATCAAAGATACCAGCCAAGACCAACTGGAGATGCCAGRGCCCCTGCACCCCATGAGCACAGGGACATTGTCCCCACGTTTGCCATGCTGATGTCCTACTACGGCAGCAGGACTCGTGAGCAGCTGCCAGGAGCAATTTGTTCTATTCCTGGGCTGTCCGAGGCCGTGCACTCAGTGAATGGACAAATGATTTAATTTCCCTGGGCCAGATGAACATCCTCTTTACAGGCACAGCAGGATGCTCCTAAAATGAGCAGAGAGGCTCTTAGTTTCAGACAGTGCCAACCCCGCTGGCCCCTCCTGCGTAGCCTTTCAGTGATGTCCCCGAGTAGAACAAATGAACCCCTATTGGAGAGCCCCCAATTAAGGCAGTGAAGCTAATCACCGCCCTGTTGACACCGTGTTCCTCCTCTCCAGGACCCCCTAGCAGAGCTGGGCTCAGGTTGCCAGGTTCACAGCCCAGCTCCTGCCCACCCAGCTCCTGCCCACCCAGCTCCTGCCCACCCAGCTCCTGCCACCACCCAGCTGACAGGAAGGTATTTTAAAAGCCCATACCCCACTGTTCTGCTGCCCGCATGTACCAACTGTAAAGTTGGGTTGCCTTAGTTACCAGCAATAATTACAGATGTCTTTGTAGATTATGTGAAAGAATAAAAGCCTTCCTTAGAGATAAACTGTCCCCTGGCAAGATTATTGCCGCGCAGAGAGCTGGTAAACCCCAGGAACAAAAATCCCAGCTCTGCCAAATCCACTTCTAACACTGGCTTTAYGGGAGCCAGGAGCTCACCCTGAAGGAAGGGCAGATCTCCAATGCAGTCTCCTTCAGAGCACAGAAGGGCAAGGTTCTGCTCATGTGTTTTGGAGAACAGCCTCCAGGCTCAGCTCCCAACCCAACATGAACACCACAGAGCCCCCCTCCACCAGGCTCTCTCACTGGGAGTGGGACACCAGGCATGTCCAGCCCAGCCTCATCCCACTGTGCATCCCTGGGGGCCTCTGGGAGCTGCTCTCCTCCCCTGCCTCAGCACCACAGGCTGAGCTCTGCTCTCCTGGTTGGTCCCCAACACTGCAGAGCTTCAGCACCACAAGCTGGGCCAAAGACCCAGCCAGGCTGAGTCCTGCACGGGCAATCCAGCACCTCTGCAGCAGCTTCATAGCCCTGGATTCACTTAAAAGTGCCTGCTAACCATGAATTTCCAAAGCCTATAGAGCTTCTTTGAGGGATATGTAAGAA
Source organism: Cardinalis cardinalis (assembly GCA_014549065.1). Taxonomy (NCBI): domain Eukaryota; kingdom Metazoa; phylum Chordata; class Aves; order Passeriformes; family Cardinalidae; genus Cardinalis; species Cardinalis cardinalis. The sequence continues at coordinate 1,864,696 of JACDOX010000099.1, read as the reverse complement.
TCATCACCAGAAAATGTWAATCTACAGTKTCTGAGAGGTTTGGCATCACTCTGKTCTAAAAACATGACAGATGCCCAACAGCAGTTAGTAGTCTTCAAAACCTTAATACCTCTACAAAAATCAATGGAGACCAAAATTAGTCTTAGTTTTAGTCTAAGCACAATGAAAAATCATTTTACTTTAACTGGCCTAATTCTCTGTTTAGAATCAACACCCCAAATCACAGGACAAATACATTATGCCCAAWAGTTTTATTCCTCTTGTCAGGCAGACACAGTAAGGAAAACATGTCAGTGTAACGGCATAGTTATAAAAATCTCAATTTCTGAATTTGTCTTTAGGTACATRCAAAGACATTAAAAAATTGTGTCTGAAGGGATCCACATACTGAACTGGGTTTTGAGAGGATTTCAGAGAAATGCATTATCATTAAAACATATGGGAGGCAGCATAATGGAAAGGATTATTTTTCTTTTAATAGCAATATTATTTTCCTATTTTGTTGATTTTTTTCAGTGCCTAGATCAACATGGAGACATTAGCKTAGGAAAACACACAATTGGCATACAGCAGATCCCTAAAAGGGTATTCAYATCAAAGGAGACCTCAGGGAGACAGAAGACTTTGGGAACTAGTGAGAAGGAAAGTCTTTGCTGACACTAATGGAAACAACACAAAATAACTCAAATATGACAATACCATTTGTTTTCAAAGACAAGTATTGCATTTCTCAGATATCACAGACTACCTTCACTTAAATATAAAACCACAGGTGTTTTAATATTTTAACAAAAATTAGCATTCCAGAGGGTTTTTTCCTATTCAAACTCTTGCAAATTCAGAACCAGAGTATCATGCCTAACTGCAAGCCTTATGCAATTTCTCCATAAAGTAGAAGTACCATCATTTTACTATGAGCTCAGTAAAAGAAAAGCAGGATTCTGAAATATTTTATTGCCATATGTGAATGTTTCAGGTTAAATCTCCCTTGCCCTCAGGTGCTTCTGCTCATGTGCAATGACATGGGCACATGATACCACTGAGTGTCCTGGGTGTGCAAGTTAACAGGATATTTGAGTCTGGGCAGGCTCAGGACCAGAGTCAGAGGTGAAGTGAGCACCAACAACATGGATCCTCACCGACCACGAAAAGGGAAAACACAATAGTATTAAAAACCAGGGGCAACTCTGCCATAATGAAAGCCACCAAGTGTAAAATTTGAGGGGCAATCTGCCCAACACAGATCTGAGTTTAATTGGGGGGGGGGGGGGGGGGCAAAAGCACAGCACCAAGCACAGACTGAGCCCACCAAGCTCATTGCTGAGCACCTCCTCCCAGGACTTGCTCCAAGCAGCCAAAGCAGCCCCAGCACAGCCCCACACACGRTGCCCTTTAACCAGAAAGCAGGTGAATATTTCCAGCTTTTCTTGCCAAGAGTCAAACCCCACATCATTACTGCCCACAACCAGTTCAGGACCGCCYTCCTCTTCCCAAAAACTAGAAATGAAAGCAGCAATTTGGGTAATCATTCCTCACTTCCAGAGGCAGAGAACATGCTGATGGGGATAGCCCTTTATGCCTTAAAAACAGATGGTCTGGAAAAAACAGGATAAGGYAAAACAGGTATTTTCCCAGTGGCTTTTTCACCACTGTATCCCCAGAAAAAGGCCTCCAGTCAAAATGAGACCAGTGCTGGTAGCCATCAAAAAAAAAAGTAACAAACAACTGTGCCAAGGATGAGCCCAGCCTGGGGTATCAAAACAGCTCTGTTCTATTTCCTCAAACACAGGCTCATTTATACAAATAAAGAGAAAAAAAAAACAAAAAAACCAAACAAGAAAAGGAAATCCCATTCCATGAGCTGGCATCTAGCGTGACAAACTAAGATTTCAAGGCACTTGAAATTAATTAATATTTGGATTAATATTCAGAGGTGACTGTTCACACCATTAGGGGAAGCAGAAGCCCTACAATGAGAAACATGGCAGGATGAAAGGTTTTGCACATTAAATACACAAACAATTGCAACCCTTGAGTCACAGAAGGGTAGAAAGCTGCCCTTTGGAGCTTGGAAAACAACTCCTACAGGCTGCTGTGAATGTTTTCCCTCAACAGAAGGAAAATTTCCAGAATTTGGGGGTTGACTCCAGCTTAATTTTCTAATGTATCATATTTAAACAAAACTCCTGTCAAGCCCTGACATTTAGTCCTACCAGCAGGTCAAGCCCCCTCTCTGTTCCCCCACTCCCTGCAAGGTCACCAGCACAAAAGGAAGCACTCAGCATATCCTGTTCTTAAAAAAATATTGTAAAACACCCAGACCAGTTTAAAGTTTCGTTTGAAGGAGCACAAGTAGCTTCTGGCGTGCAAAAGGCACCTGACAGAGGGGAGCAATGAGGGCAGAGCCAAAACACTGAACATCTCTGGCATTCACAAGGTCCCTGCACAGAATAATATCTTTTACGGGTTCAGTGGACATTCTTCACGCAGGTTTTGGAGCAAAAGAGCTGCCTGGCAGGAAATAAAGTCTACATGGCCGGGCTCCGGTGCGAGGGAGGCGCGGGATGCCCTGCACTGCCCGAGCACCGCACAGCGCCCGGCAGGAAAACCGACCCCAAAGCACCCAGGGGCGTKAGGGGCTTTCACTCGTGGCTCAGAAAAGCAGCGAATATCAGCGAGTCTGTCTTGAGCGGAACGCCGAAGTCAGCTGCCTGAGGCTCCAGGCGCAGGCAGGGCACACACACCAGCCCAGCACGTTGTGCCGGCGGGACGAGCAGCCACCCACCCCCCTGTCCTGCATCCCACCCCCTGTCCTGCATCCCACCCCCCTGTCCCGCATCCCACCCCCCTGCCCGGCACCCTTCCTCCTTGCCCGGCATCCCAGCCCCCTTGTCCTGCATCCCAGCCCTCTTGTCCTGCATCCCAGCCCCTGCCCCGCACCTCCATTTTAGCGAACACCCCCCGACCTGCCTCCCTCACGTCCTTAATTACATCCCAAGCACATTCCGCGGAAGCCCCTCGGCTGCTCGGCGCGGGGCGAAGCCGCTGTCACCATGACATTGCAACATCCCCGGGGCTCGGCAGGCGCCCGCGGCAGGAGGGGTTCGTCCCCGCCGGGGTCCCCGCAGCCGCGCYCCGCATTCCTGCGCACAGCCCCGGCAAGGGCATCCCCATCCCGCAGCGCTCCGGGCGCACACAAAGGCTGCCTGCCGGCGGTACCCACCTCTCCTCCTCCATTGTGCGGGGCGGCGGCGGGGCCGGCTCAGCGCCCCGGGCCCGGCATGGCTGCGAGCGGCCGCCCCCGCCGCGGGCCGCTTCCTGCGGGAGCGGAGCGCCGAGCGCTGCGTGCCGGGCGCGCCCCGCCGCTCCGCACCGACTGCCGCCGCTCCGCCGCCGCCGCGCAGCCCCCTCCCCTCCGCGGCGGGGCTTGCCGGCGTCTCCGGGCAACGGCAGCGCCGCCCCGCACCGCCCCGCACCGCCCTCCGCACCCCGGGCCCGGCACGGCCCCGCGGCCGCAGCGGAATCGTCAGCGGCAGCCCCGGGCCGGGCCGGGCCGGGCCGGGCCGAGCGGGACCCCGCGGGGCAGCTCCCGGGCCCCGCATCCATCCCCGCGCACGGCCCTGCGCTGCCCGGGACTTGTCCTCCGGGTGGCCCCAACTGCTCCAGCCCCTGCGATCTGCGGACCGGAGTTTCAGTGGCCGAACACCCCCAGTGCCGAGGGCAAGCCCGCAGGAGAGGAGCGGTGAGGGTGGATGAGGAAGGAGGGGGTCCCAGCCCCCGAAGTCTCCCCACTCCCACGGCAGAAAGCAGGATCTTGCCTCTGGTTCCCCAGTTTATSAAAGCCTTCCTGTCCTTTATGCAATCTATCAGGCCAAATAGATAGATTTGTTATAGATAGACCCTGCATAGGCAACATGGGTCCTTCTCAACTGCATGTGCTATTTAGCCTAAAGCACTGCACTAAATTACATTTGTCATTTTTATTCCAATTGATACAAATGCACAGAGTTCTACATAAATCTTTTTCCCCCTTCATTTTATTAAAAGAATTTTTCAGTTGTATTCTGCACCAGTGAGGCCTTTGAGGTTAATTGTATTAAAGACAAGAAACATTTGCCTCCTTCATTACTCATCCACTCACAAAATGTTCTTGTGCAAAAGGAAGAGATAACTAGAAGTATCAAGAGATTTCTCTTTGAAGATGCCATTTCATCTCTTTTGTAAATAAAACTACCTCATCTTGTATGTTTCTCCTCAAGCCATGTCCTCAGCCCAAGTTTCATACATCTTTCTAAAACCTATCAGCAATGATGACCAGATGCTATTGTGCCTTCCGCAGGAGGGTTTCAAAAGCTTGTTAAGAATCTTAACTACTCATCACCCTAATTCTTCAGGTAAGAAAACTTATCACACCTGAAACTTAAAGGACTTTATCAAAGACATATGGGGATTGAGAGCCCTGCTATTTAAACACTATTTGGCAGCCTACCCCTAAACAGAAGAAATACAGATAAAGCCATGAAGTCAAACCTCACACGGAGTTCGGGCAAAATTCCTTCATTTTCCCTAGAGAATCCTGTTAACCTATCAGTTTAAAACATCCAGATCCTTGAAAACGTTCCTCATGTCCAGTCTTACACTGTTGATGCACAACATGCAAAACTGCAAGACACAAGCTCAAACCAGAGAAAAAACAAGTATATAAAAGTAGTAGAATTTACCTCAGAAATGAGGGCTAGAGCTTGTTTCCTCTGAGTAAATCCCTCAGTAATCATAAAAAGTCCAGATACAAGAGCAAGTCCTGAAACTGCTGCAAAGTGCCTGTGTATTTTTATTAACACAAAGCTTTTCAACAACAAAATATTAGACTTTCACCTTAAAAATTTACATCTCACTCCAGTCAACCTGGGAGCAAAGCACCTAAATTGAACCAAACCAGCAACACCTTCTTACATGCTCTGCCCCACAGGCTTGTGTACCACTGGATGCTACAAATCCTGAAAGGTTCAGTGGCAGACAAGCTAAACAGTGAATAGTCCTTGCTGGAGTGGAACAAAAGCATGTTCCAGTAACCAGAGATTATCTTTACAGCAGCCTTGCAAARTAATCATGTTGGTAACAACCCCAAGGCAAAAACTTCTTGTTTGTTTTTAAGCAAAGACTGGTATCTTGAAAAAGCATTCAGCTAAAAGGAATGAGTGACACCTGATGGGTGGAATTTTTCCAGCCTCTTCCAAAAATTTCTAGTCTCAAGTAGCCAAAAATTACTCCTACATCTAATCTACCTTCAATCACTGACAACCATATAACCAATTCTCAGAGCAGAAAGGTCCCCAAAACACCTGTTCCAGCCAGTCCCACCATCCCTCAGCCCACCAAAGCCTCTCCAGGTTCCTGTGACAATCTTCAGATCTACAGTGAAAGACCAAACCCCCAATTCCAAGGAGCCACAGGGAGAGAGGAGAGAAAAGCATTGCCATTGTCTCCACAGCAGCAAGGAATTTCTTCAATAAAAGTGGCACAAAGGGAGGGAATAAAAACAATCACTACCAATCTGACTCAAAACTCTCTCCTGGCCCAAAATCCAGCAGCTGGTTTAATGCTGAGGTTATAAGGAAAGGACACCAAGTRTTTACAAGAATTTAATTCTATGAAGAGCCCCAATACAATCAGCAGCACCTTGTCAATGTCCACAGCCTCTGCAGAAGGCTRAAAGGTCACTTTGTGTCCCAAAAACCCAGCAGAAAGCAAATGGCATCAAACTGGGAAAAATCCTTCTAGTTCTGCAAGGCAAACTGCAAGAGTTGTGAGTCACGGGATCAGCCAGCCTGAATGCAGTGCAAACAACTCAGGAACACTTTACTCCCCTGCACATACCTGCTTCCAGGTATATACCAGTGTTCAGGCTCCAGAGACCTATATCAAGAAATTCCTATCTTTAGCAGCTCTTGCTTAGTTGCATAATCTCTTCCTTGAAATTATTCATCAACTTCCTTCAAAAATCTTCTTCAAAAATCTTCCTTCAAAAAAGGTTTCAGCATTGAAGAGCTGGGAAAGATGTAAACAAAACACTGCATCTACAGAAGATTCTAAAGCTGCATCTTYGCAGCCTAAATTATTTTTCACTCTATTTTTTTAGAGATACAGATATTTAGATWAAAATATATGTTGATATATAAAAAYATATTTATATTTATTAATGCTTATATTAAGTATATATATATAATCTTTGAGTGACCAAACTGATCTCACCCTGAAGCTGGTCCTGCTTTGAGGGTTCTTTGAACCAGATCATCTCCAGGAGTCCCTTCTAAATAAACCTCTTTTGTCATCCTAATTAAGTAGAAACTCAATTAGATAGATCTGTATTTAGATCATATGTTTTCTTGGAAAAGGTTCACTAAGGATATTAATGTAAGAAAATCAGTGTATAGGGTATCTGSTGGAACAGCTGCCTTGGCAGCTCCCAGGCTAAGTGCAGTCACTTGGAGGTGGTACTCTGGCTCCCAAGGGACCTGGAGATGGAGGTGCCTCAGCAGAGGAGACCTGAGGGTATCTGCTGCCCTGCTGCTGCTAGAATTCAGTAACAAAAGCAAATCAGCAGCTACAATTTACCTACTGCAGCTGCTCACAGGAATCCAAGTTCTCACAAGGCTCAAAAGGATGMTCGGGAGACCTCCTAGGTAAGGACCTTCCCAGGGCTGGACCCAGGGATGCTCTGGCAGTGAGAGACTCCCACCGGTGGGCTGTGTTCTGAAGCCTGTGATTGGCAGAGCAGGGGCTGGAGCAGCCCGGCCAGCATTCCCCCGGGATGTGCATCCCTGTGGGTGCCAGCGTTCCCCCGGGATGCGCATCCCTGTGGGTGCCAGCATTCCCCCGGGATGCGCATCCCTGTGGGTGCCAGCATTCCCCCGGGATGAGCATTCCTGTGGGTGCCAGCATTCCCCCGGGATGAGCATTCCCCCGGGATGTGCATCCCTGTGGGTGCCAGCATTCCCCCGGGATGTGCATTCTTGCGGGTGCCAGCATTCCCCCGGGATGTGCATTCCTGTGGGTGCCAGCATTCCCCCGGGATGTGCATCCCTGTGGGTGCCAGCATTCCCCCGGGATGAGCATTCCCCCGGGATGTGCATTCCTGTGGGTGCCAGCATTCCCCCGGGATGTGCATTCCCCCGGGATGAGCATTCCTGTGGGTGCCAGCATCCCCCGGGATGTGCATTCCCCCGGGATGAGCGTTCCGGTGGATGCTGCAGCAGCACCAGCCTGTCCAGCGGCGCTCCGGGCTGTTGCCCTCTGCTGGCACACATCCCACTCCGGAGCTCCTGCAGACCAGCACAATCCGGCTTCAGAACATTRTTTTCCTTTAGTCCTCTGTACAAATCACAATTCCTACAAATAGTGGGTTTATTGCAACAWCTTTACAATAACATTACCACCTTTAGGACAACGACCCCTGACCATCTTCACCCCCATCTGTGATTTCTGGGGCTTGAGCCATTCCACTGCTCACCTATCCAGCATTTACCCACCAGCTGAAAATATTCTTCCAGCTGCCCTCCTGACTCTTTCCTGGAGCATCAGTCACGGATGTCACCCACAGTCACCTGAATCAGAGGCACACACTTCCTGCCCTGCAGTCACTTTACATATTTATCAGAAATTTGCAGGAAGATTTTCAGATTGATTTTACTGTTTAGAATCTAGTGCTCAAAATTAAAAGAAAATCAGGAAGAAAGCTGTAAAAACARCTCTTGTGGGCACTGGAACAAAGGCAAAGGCCAGTATTCAGTTGCCTAACTCTACCAAGTCTCTCTGCCTCCTTAGAGTCTGCACCTACTGAGTGTACAGTTCTTGCCACAGGCTCAGAAARAAAGTAACAAACTTAACAAACTTCTTCTTCAGAAAAAGACTGAACTTGAGAAAAAGTCTAGGCTATGGACCAAAAAGTGAGATTTTTTTTACCAAAATTTTTCTAATAAGGTATCATTTTAATGTGATTCTTCATCTTTAAAATACAACCCTTAATGCTTCCTTACTACCTTCTGTAATAAGGGGAAATTATCCATATGCTTCATAAAGATGTATGGCTTAATTAAAATTTGTATACTATAACTTAGAACAGCATAAACAAAGCTATTCCCAGTCAGGATCTCAACACCATAACCCAAGTCTTTTGTTACTGTTATTCCCTGCACACTCATTTGCCTTGCTCTCTTCTTGGAATTTTTTAAAACATTTCATTTCTTGCTCTTTGCAAAAGCCAAGAAACACAGCCCAGCACCCTCATATTGTAACATAATGTGCTGCAAAATCAACACAAATGAGTGAAACCCACAGATGCATTACACAAAGGTTTAGACAGGATTGTTTCTGCAGGCACATTATTTTACCAGAACAGAAAAACCTGTTTCAGGCAGCATATCTTCCTCRCAGGTAACTGACCTTCATTACCTTGCCTGGTATTTTCTGGACAAACCTCTTTTTCTGTTCAATATTCCATAGTTTATTCAGAGTGGGAACTGTATGTCAGGGGCTCAGCTCAGGTTTCTGTTCACTTACTCGACTTTTGTGGTGTGCTTTTCAGGGCTCAGCTTTCCCATCCTCTCATTCACACAGAAGTGCACCCTGTGAAAGAAAAAAACCACACTTTAAAAAGGCATTAGAGAGTGTGTGGCATCAGCTCGTTGCAACACTTTTGGCACAGAGCAGCTCCAGCAATAAAACAAGCCCAGCTCTTCCTTCTGGTGATGTTTCCCAACTCCCTCTCATCTGACTCCCCAATATATCAAAAACAAGAGCTCCCCATTGCCACCACCTACACCCAAAGCCACTGTAACATTTCCAAAACACACTGGTGCTGATTCACYGCCAAGCTCACGCCTCAAAGATTTAAAAGTAAAATTGATACCACACAGAGGAAGTTGAGGTTTTCACTGGTGCTGGGTGAGTAAAAGAAAATTCTCATAACATCTAAATRATGTCATTTGAGAAAAAAATAATTTGCCTGCATTTAAGACTGCTGAAAGGAATGGAGGGATGGGCCTAGAGGGAAAAGGCACACTGACTGCAAGGGCTGCAGCTCCTTGTGCTGCTGGGGGTTTCTCTTTTTCAGGAGGACACTCCTCCATGAAAGTAACAGTAGAAAGGTGGCACTACCCTTGCAGAATGCAGCTGCTAACCACCCTGTRCAAGAGGCATGAGCAATGACAACTCCAAACATCCAGAAGTGATCCTGGGGTAGAAGTCCTGATCTTGCTATCAGGACTCAAAGGAGCCCCTTCCAATAAACAGAGCATCATTATTACAGCAGTGGTGGAAAGCAAACAAACAACTCCAAATGAAATCTCACAGTGAAGGACTTTGGCCAAATCTGTTACCCAGCAAACTTAAAAGATTACTAAAACCTGAAGAGGTACTAAATAAGCACAAGGAGAGAATTGGGGATTTAGCATCAGGAATCTTTCACAATGTTGTGACCCAGCCCAGGAAGAGCCARTGAACCTGAAACCAGAGGACAGCCCTTCTGAGGAGGGAGGGGATCTGGAGGATGAAATTGGAGTAAAGTATTTCAAAACACAGCTGATAGTGCTGTGCTTGTATACAATAACAAGGTAAGCACAGCCTCCCCCCGGGCCATGCCCTGCCCTGCCCATGCTGCAATTTGCTCATCAGGGTGTGTGGTTGGGAGAGGRAGACTTCCCACTGCAGCTGGGCTAGCGTGCAGTACAGAAAACAAGATTATTGATCCACAAAGTAAAAAGCACATCAACTTCCAGGCCCAAACTACTTGTGCATTTTACCTAGCACTGCTTTAATCCACACTTGTGCTGCAAACAGGTTCAGCATTCCTGAACTTTCTCCTTCTCAGGCAYTGCCTGCAGCGACTACACTCATGCTTCTTTCCCCCCAGGGTTCTGTGGAAAGCAAATTTTCTTACAAAAGAGGGAAAGTCCATCGTAAAGCTACAGAAAGCAACAAAAAWTACAGAAATGACAGAAGAGACTGACATGGTACTCATCTTTTATATTGACTCGATTACAGACTGACAGTGTGTTTTCAGATGCGTGCCTTTGCATGTCTTTAAATTCAAAGAGCATTCCCAGGAGAACAAGRCTTCTCTGAGACAAACCAATTGGCAATTCCATGGTACAAAGTAGCATTTGAACAAATTATGTACTTTCACATTTGTCAGCTCATTTTGCTTCTAAGGAATTTTTCTGCAATGTTAATCAGTGATTGGTACTTTGATGGTGGTGAGCAATGTGCGTCTTGACATATTTCCAGCCAGAAATGTAATTCCCTTCTAAATTGGCATAGATTCCTCACTGCATTACTCATGAAAAGAGGTATTTATAGTAGTTTGATGAATATAATATGCACCAAAATTGTACACAGCTCAACGTAGCCCACATTAATTTTTTTAAAAAAAGAAGAGCTGTTCTTTCAAATCTGTGTATTTTCCATCTGCGAAAGCATTTGGGAATGAAACCCTAAGCATCATGCTAAGAGGGTTAATATCCAGATGCCTCAGACAGATGGCATTATTAGTCTGCCTGGGCTTGACATCTAGTTTTCCAAGTTAAGGAGCTTTGGTTCCTTGGATGGCTGACAATCTGAGAATAGCACTGCTCTAAGCCTGAGTTTACTGTAACAACAACAGGCAACATTGCAGCTTTGCCTCCAAGACTTTTAGCAAAAGGAAGTTACACCAAGATTAACCACACTCAGAATGTACTTAAAAAATGCTGTTGCAGCTTTAGGTTAGGACTCCTACTGGCAAAGGGTGAACCACAGAGAACAGTACTTGAATTTTGGTTTTTAAGCTGGCTTTTTTTTTCTTTTGCTACAGCCTAGACCTGAACTGTACCATCCTTTTAACTGTTCAGTCTACTCAGCAGGTAATACAGGAAATAGAAAAATCTGAAGAATGTCTCTCTTCTGCAGAGAACTGCAGCTTTACAGCTGTTGCTCTTTCAGGGTTCCCACTACCCATTTTCCCAGAGAGGTGTTTTTAAGGGGAATATAGATTTTACAGGATTAAAACACTCTRAGAGCCATCTGAACAAGAGGTATCAATTCAAGAGTGACTATTTCCACCCATTTATACAGAATGAAAATAGGTCAGAGTTCTGGGAGCAGAGAAGGAAAAAAGACTAAGATTTGTCAAAGCAACAAGATTTGAACAGCAACAAGAAAAGCACCCAACTCCATCAGCTCCTTGAAAGTCCTCATATACAGGTAAATATACAAAATTCCCAGGAAAACATACATAGCAGGAAGACTTTCATCTTGTAATGAGAAATACACATCTGACRCTCATCAATAGTACTGCTTACATTACAGCACAAATAAATACTCATTAAAGGTAAGTGGAAGGAGAGGTAACATCTGTGTGTATGTATAAATGCACATTCCAGAAATAACAGAGCAGTAATGCTTCAACAGGAGACCAAAAAAATGCTCATCAACAAAAGCAAATAGTGCTTGTTCAGGCTAGCTCAGAACTCCTTGTGGTGCTCTTGCATTGTGAAATACATTTTCAAGTGAAGCAGGGATACAACTGTTTTATTCATTAAGAAATACAAAAATAACAAGCAGAAAACTCATCTTTAAGAGACACATACACCAGATCACAGAATCAGTTATGCAAAACATGTTAAATAACCCATTGTTTTGTAGAGTATGCCTCTGACTAGTGTGAAAGACTGAAAATTGGGTGTTACACTTTTAACCACCTAATATTAACCCTAGGCATCACCCAYATAGAGTTTGAAAAAACACTGAAAATGCCTTTTTCCAAATAGCTCAGAAAGTAAAGGTCTTTAACAATATAAACCACATAAACGTGGTATAAACTGTTGATTACATGACAAACTAATCCATAGTAGCTACAACAGGTCAAACAATCCTAATCTAAAGGTCTGGATAAGCTGCCTTCTATCAGAAACCCAGCTCTCTGACAGACTGTAGGAGCAAAACCCCATTCTCACAAAACACACCTTGTTTTGTTCACTGTGTGCACATCAGAGGGTGTCCTTCAGGCCATTTTTTAGGGATTTATTAACAATATAATTATTTAAGCCAAACTTTTTCATTTTAGAATAAACATTCTGAGGTGTCCAGAGAAAGGAAGCTGCTCTCTTTTCACACTCAGATGGGAGGCTGAGGTCCTCAGCATCACTCAGACCCTTTTTTGCAGCAGTGGCAATGCCATGTTGGGATGGCAGTATCAGCAGACACAGCGGGGTAATAAACCATTTTTCTGACCTACACCATCCAATTAGACCTTCCAATGCCAAATGAAAGCAAAATTTGCTATACAGGGATCTCAGGGTGGGGGGGGGGAGAAGGAGAGGACACCATAAAGCATTTGAGAACTTTACATTTTTAGCCATCTTAAGTATTTCTGCTTCACAGGTCGTTAAGTCCAGATGTGCAAAGTATCTGGTAGGCTTCAGGCAGCCTCCTGTCAGTGCCCACCTCCCCACAGGGCTGAGCTCCCGGGAGCAGCACGGGACTGCCAGAGCCAGAACTGGAGCCTGGACTGCAGCTATTGCAACACTCAACACAAAAGCTTCCCCRGTTCTGGAGGGTAAGGATTGTTACACTACAGGAGCCTGCAGGACAAGACACAGCTTTTATTTTGCAAGTGTGTCACCCCATCRGTRACCCACAGAGAWTTACTGCCATGGAAGCTGTCTGAGMTGTTAGCACTGCTCTAAACCACCTTTCCAGCACCTGATGTTACAACAAACACGTGGGAGGTACTTCCACTGCCTTGAGCAARTATCACTGCTCCAAGTACAGGTGTTTAGCATGTTTTTTTTAATGCAGTAGTAGTCAGTATTATGAAAGTTTAAGTTAGGCTAGTTTTATTAGCCAAATAAAATTTACAAGTCAAGAACAAATTATATTTTAGAGCAGACATGAACACCCATTACTATTAAAAAACTGTATGTACATCACAACACACTGAGTTCAGTGACACTGTAGCCTGAAAAGTTTGGTTTTGGGAATTCCATTTTGGTCATGCASATTACAAAAATAAAAGAACATCTGTGTTCTAAGAAAACTACCACATTTTTACTTTATTAAATGCTGAAAGCAAACTAATTGCTCTTATTTTCTATTTCTTACAGGTGACATCAACACAATTGAACATTCAGTCCTGAACAGAAGGCCATTAACTTACCAAGATAATTTCAGACATAGGAACTTCAGAACTCAACTACAAACTAAGAAACAGCAAAGTAAAGTCACTTTATTTCTATCTTTATGACCTTCCTGAAGCAACTGTGAAGTCACAAACTTATTTACATGCCAGCCACACACCTCATTTCAGCTCAGTTCTTCCTATGCACCTCTACGCAGCCAAATCCACCCAGGGCTCAGAAAATCATTAAATACCTTTAAACACATGAGCAAAGCTTTATCAACAAATCTCTTATAACTAGGAACTGTACTAGAAACAGCTTTATATTCCAAGAGTCTTGAAGTCACAGTGTCTTTAACGCCACCCAWTAGAGAACTGCACTTTCCTGTATTCCATGGTACATCCTGGCATTGCTGCCCCTTCCCTGATCCTTCACAGGATCCTCTCCAACGGCACCTGGAGGGTCACAAGTTCTCCCTCCCAAGACACCAGGGGTCACAGAGCAGGTGCCACCTACTCAAGCCACATGGTTAAACAGGTGACAATCTCCTGAGGGTGACACTGGGCAGCCCACTCCCTAATCCACGTGTGATTTTTGGGATCAGCTCCTTGTCCTAGCAGACTTTAGTCCTACAAGGACTATTGCACACAGGTAACAGCACATTTCAGCACAGCACTCCCCAAATCATCAGATTTCACAAAGTCACTTTTTTWAAAACCTACTTGTTCCTAGTATCAACATATTCTGTCACAGCACATAACATGAAAACATCATAAAGCTATAGCTGGTGCACAAACCTTTAGCTTCCTAAATCAAATGAGAAGATACATCACAAAAATTAATTTAACCATTTCCTGCAAGCCAGGCTGTTCCTTCATAAGGGTAAGGCAACAACACTGCAAAAACTAAATCATACCCCCAAACTAACACACAACCTAGAACTCTGCTGCTCATTTCAGCTAAGAACACGAAAACTGTGCTTCAAATGAAGCTCAAGGATGACTGTCCAACATGGTTGTAAAGTGCAAATGTACAGAAAAAGCCTTCAATGATATAAAACCACCTGAAGCTGCGCACAGGCAAGAGTTGGCACTTGCAGTGTTTTACAAACTCAAGCTCTGAAACTTGACTTACAACAATGTATAAGAGATGCTGGTGCACAACAGTGACTAACAAGTTTTGAGATGATAGAAAAATTACAGTATTATTGCAAACAGCAAGTTATTTGGAACCTATTCATTCATAAAAGCTCAGCTAAGCCAAAGAGAGCCAGTCTCCATAAGAGCCATAAACAACCACAATCAGGAGGAAACTCAGCTCTCAGTTTAAATCCTGATGATGCCAAGAGGTTGTCCTATTTAAGCTCACAAAGGCAATTAAGGTGATGCAGTTTCACTTCTAATAACAACAAAGCTCATTTCAATTTAAATCATCATCAAGTTAGATTGACAACAAAAAGTAACAATACCTTGAAATTTCATTTGAAATTCTTCAGCCCAGAAGCACCAAGCCCTACACATTTAACATTGCACTGGAATCAGAGGGAATTATATGCCTTATATCTTGCATATCTGGAGGAAAGCAAAAAGCAGCTTTTATGATGCAGTCCCATGAAACATCAGCATTCTAAGAGCTTAGAAACCTGAAGTCAAAATAAYTGTACTTTTTAAATGCATGCCCCACATCATACATACTCTCACTCAAGCATATAAGGAATTCAAATATTTTATTTGATATCCATAAACCCATAAACGTTGCTATTCTATATTTCTATGCAGGAAGGCAGTTTTCCCCTAAAACATTATGCTTTTTAATAAACAACAAACTTTAATTCTATTGCGTGAAAGGGCTACAAATATACATTTTTTAATCAAGCAGACTACACAGATATCTTTGCTTTACAACTGGCACCTATAATACTGGTATGCTTGCTGGCTCACTTCTCAGAGCTCTCAGCCCAGTTTAGATCACCACTTTCTGAAATACGGGCAACTGCAATTATTGTTTGTTCAATTACGYGCTGAGGCAGGTATTGCAAATCCAYTCCTTCCCCCTCCCACCCAACCAGCAGTCAGGGACCCCATCTTTATTCACATGCAGATGTCACTGCACTCTACACCAGTCATCTAGTGGCATAAAACAACTTCCCAAAGTCTGGTACCATCATCAGCAAGCCAGTTTTACTCCTGCTTTAAGGAAGCCCCAGCACGGGGCTGCCATGCTGACAGCAGACAGAGCTGCGAGGGTTCTCAGGGAACTTGCAGGAAGGACAATAGTTCCGAGTGAAATCTGATAACCCGGGGCTAGGAAAACAAGTATGCCTTTAATAGAAGAGATAAACGTCGACCCTTTCCTGGAAGGAATCACACACAGACAAACCAAGGACTTGAAAACTAAGCAGTAAGAAATTCTGAACATTTTATATGAATGAAGCACATGCTTAACACAAACTATTTCTCCAAAACTACACAAGTACATACGTTGATGGAAAAGTCCTATAGAAAAAAACTGACCAACCATGTCAGCACGTCAAACTGCCTAGTACAAGATGGTGGATGCACACAAACTGCCAAAGTGAGAACGAGTATTTAAAAAACAGACCACATCCACGGATTAGTACTTCAAAAATTTCTCTGTCGAGTGTTTGAAAGCCACTAGCAAAAGAGTCAGTTAGGACCTTTACTGGCAACAAAATATTTACTACTCTAAGTACACAGAGATTTTAAAGCAGAGGAACACTTGCTTCAAACCTAGAAAAGCCTTAAAACCGTACGGAATTGATCCTAGGAAAAAAAATTAGACGTGTAAAGGTCAATGAACACAATGATTTATTTAAAAAATAAAAAACGTAAAAACCATTTTTTCTTCCTTTACAGAAATGTTAAAAGTCAGTCATGGGATCCGAGTAGCTTTTGTAGAAAAAAACGTAGTATCCAGGCATCGAGTCCTTACAACAAAGGAACTTTCCCCCAACCCTCCCCAGGTTTTTACTCCAGATCAGCAAGACACTTCCCACCCCGCACCCCCCAAAAAACAAATTAAAACAAGACATTTTTCGTTGCTAGTATAAAAACGACCAAGGTCCAAGTAATAATAAAAAAATAGAGTCCATCAATGACTGTAACACAAAATATGTGTATGTGGGGCCCAGTCCATCTTCAGAGAGAAAGAAGTGGCACAGGCAGCAGAGGCGACCCTCAGGGGGCATTTAGGAGCCGCTCCCACAGCAGGGAGGCATTTAAAAGGAGCTGCCCTTCGGCGAATGAGGGGAGAAACCATTTGGAAGCTGCCCCGTATCGAAGGGAGGGCTCTGCACGCCCCCCCCATCAATGGGTATGGGCGCTCCAGCTCAGAAAGAGCCGCCCCCGTAGCCTCCCCCACCATAGCCTCCTCTGTACGGTCCACTGTTACTGCGGCCCCCCCAGTTGCCGCCCCCTCCTCCACCTCCTCCGCCGCTCTTCATGGGGCCGTAGGAGGACTGGTGCTGGCTGTAGCTGCCGAACCCGCCGTACCCGTTGCCGTAGTCTCCGCCTCCCCCTCCGCCGCCGCCTCCGTAGGAACCGCTGCCATAGGAGCCGTACCCGCCGCCTCCTCCCCCGCCGTAGCCGCCGTAGCTGTTGTAGCCGCCGCCTCCTTTGGAAAGCCCGTTGTGATCCCGGTTGCCGGAGCCGCCGCCGCCCCGACCCCTTCCTCCTCTGCCTCCCCGGGAGGGCCTGGAAGAGCCGCCGCCTCCCCCGCCCGCCTGGATGTCCTCCTTGGGCACGGCCTTCTTGACCTCCACTCGGTGGCCCTGGATCGGGTGGAACTTGACCACAGCCGCTTTATCGGCGGCGTCGTGGTTCTGGAAGTAGACGAAACCGAAGCCGCGCTTTTTCCCGCTCTGTTTGTCGGCGATGATCTCGGCCTTCTCCACGGGGCCGAACTGGCTGAAGTGCTGCACCAGGTCCCCTTCGCCCACGTCCCCTTTGAGGCCGCCCACGAAGAGCTTCTTCACCTTGGCGTGAGCGCCGGGCTTGGCCGAGTCCTCCCGGGACACGGCCCGCTTCAGCTCCACCGCGTTCCCGTCCACCGCGTGGGGGGACGCGGCCATGGCGGCGTCCGCCTCCTCCACCGCCGAGTAGGTGACAAAGCCGAAGCATCGGGAGCGCTTGGTCTGCGGGTTCAGCACGACCACGCAGTCGGTGAGGGTGCCGTAGGCCGCGAAGTGCTCCCGCAGCCCGGCCTCCGTGGTCTGCACGTTCAGCCCGCCGATGAACAGCTTGCACAGCTGCGAGTTCTCCATGCTGCCTCCGGGGCCGCGCCTGGGCCTGGCGCCGAGACTCCTCCTCCTGTTGGGGGGCAGCTCCGGAGGTTTTTTCCCCTCCTGCTCCGTCTTGCCGCTTCTTCCCCCTGCGAGCAACGCGACCTCACGGCTGCGGCGGCCGCCGGCGGTAGCTGCCTCGGCGCGGCCGGGCGCCTCCGGTCCGCCTCACCTGACCGGCAGCACAGTCGGGGCGTCCCCGGTGCCGCCGCTCCCCCGGAAAGGCGGGCGGGGGTGGGCGCGAACACAGGCGCGCACAAAATGGCGGCAGCAGCTTCTCGGGAGCGCGGCCGGCGACTGGTGCCCACACAAAGGGGCCGCCGGGAGCCCCGCCCCCCGCGCCTTCCTCCGCCACCGTCACAGCCAATCAGAGCGGTGCGCCGGCGCGGTCCGCCACTCAGCTTTAAGGGGCGTGGCTTAAGCCGMGATGGACGTGTACAGCAACCAATGAAAGGGCGCGACCTCCGCAAAAGTCCCGTGGTTCGCCGACGACGGACGCGGCGGGCAGCCAATAGAGACGCGGGACGCGTTCCGCGCGCGCCGGGCGGAGGGGCGGGGCATGTGCGTCAATGCGCCGGGCCCACGGCCGGCAGCCAATGGGACGCCGCCTCCGGCCCGGCGCGCGCTCCCTCCTGGTTGGGCACGCCCCTCGGGGGGCGGGGCAACGCGCGGGGGGCGGGGCGCGCGGGAGCGTTTGAACCGTGGGGACCGTTGGGCGCCCCCCGCGCGCTCCCCCAATGGCGGAGCCCGCCAGGGGCTCGGGACCTCCCCTCAGAGCGCGGCGGGAGCCCCGGGGCGCTGCTGGCCTGAGCTCCCYGCTCCAGCCCACAGCACATGGACAGGTCCCGTCCGGACGGGTCTGGGGTGTCCCCAGGGAGGCACACTCCACATCCCGTCTGTCCCAGCACTCGTCACTGCGCTGTAAAGAAGTTCTTCCTCACGTTCATGTGAAACTCTCTGTGGATCTTTTTCTGCCGCTGCCTCGTGTTCCCGTGGCTGGCACCATGAGGCGGAGCCCGGCCAGCCTCTGGGCACCGCCCCTGTGGACACGGACAATGCCGGTGCCCGCTGGGCACGGCCCCGGCCGGGCTCCGCCTCCGCCCCCGTGCCCACACCTCACCCTGCCCGGGCCTTCCCCGGCTCCCGGACTGCACTCCCGGGGTTTAACCCTCCCCCCCGTGCCCACACCTCACCCTGCCCGGGCCTTCCCCGGCTCCCGGACTGCACTCCCGGGGTTTAACCCTTCCCCCCGTGCCCACACCTCACCCTGCCCTGGCCTTCCCCGGCCCCCGGGACTGCACTCCCGGGGTTTAACCCTCCACTCCACCCTGCGTCTGTCTGCTCCGGGCAGCCACGGCTCTTCCCTCGTTTGTGCCCCCCTTCGCATCCCCCTCCCAACGGGGACAGGGTGGCAGGAACAGCTTCAGGGTGTGCCAGAGAAGGTTTAGGTTCGGTATCAGGGAAGAATTTCTCACGGAAAACGCTGTCCAGCCCTGGCACAGCTTCCCAGGGCAGCGGTGSAGTCGCGTCTCCGGGGGATTTAAAAGAGTGCGGATGTAGTGCTTGGGGTCACGGTGCAGTGGGGCCTTTGGCAGTGCTGAAGGAAGGGTTCGATTCGATGATTCGAAGGGCTTTTCCAACCTAATCCTTTCTGTGATTCCTTCTCACTCACTATTCCTGCTACCGATTCCTCCCCTGCTTTCCCTTTCTCTTTCCAACCCTATCACACCCTTAGATCTCTCCTTAGCTCTGAAAAGGAGGCATTTTCTCAGAAAAACAATTAGAGCTTTCAAGAGTGTGCAAGCCCTGTGGAATGAYAAATAGTGAGATAATTTTCCTTTTTTTTTTCCTCTTTTATAGTACATTAAACATTGCTGTCATGAAGACTGCAGCATTACTTTCAACTTAAGTGAATTTTTCATTAGAAAAATTGTTTTTTTCAGTCTTGCAGCCACTAGAGTTTGTGTTAAAAATTAAGCAGGAGCTAAGAATGGCTGCTGTTTTGCATTGGGCACTGTCAGGATGTAGTTCCAAGTTTCCTGAACTGATCCTGCCTTTTCCCATGTGCCAGCCTTGATGCTTCTGCAAACACACAGCGATTTACATGAGGGAACTGAGAGAGCCATAAATGGTTTTATCACAACAAAGGACTTGATTTTCAGCTGCCCCAGCTTTCTGAAACATTTTTTGTGTGACCTGCTGGTGCTGGCAGGAGGGAGGAAGCAGAACTGCATCAATCCCCTGATGGGGATCAATTGGAAATGCTCCCTTGGAGATGCAGACACAAGAGGAACACTGGCTGTGCTGGAAGGTTGGTTAACCACAGCCCCAGAGGAAATCCAGAGAAGCTGAACATGCTTTTGTCTCACAGGCTGTGATTACCATTGCCTGTAGCACTGGTACTTGCAATGCAGTAATCTGATTTGACTCAGATTGGATTTTTTATGTTATAGCCAAGTCTATAGTAAGAGTAAACTATTAAATGCCTGTGTATGACAATCACAAGGGAAGTTGTCACAAGTTTAGATCCATTTATGTCAATACATGAACTGACACCATTTTATCTACTTTAAGAAAAGAGAATATCCCATAATGCCACTGAAATATTTGTGGGTTTTAAATAAACAAACATATCCTACTGTACTAAATAAAAATCTTCCTAGAGGCTGTCTGCAAKCTGCACATAAATTACAGGAAATACAAAACTATTTTGCGTACTAGTTATTGTAAGAGTAGTATGGCCTTTCCCAAGATAAATTAGTATGTGTCACCTGGAAAATAAWCCATGAGAGTTTTATAGGCCTATAGTAATTTAGAGCAAAAAGGATGAAAAATTGAGAGGAGCTAATTATGGCCTCAAGAGATAACAAAGAAAACAAAGCTTGTTTTCAGGCACTTTCTCTCCCTGAAARCAAGACAGACAAGTAGGCCAAGAGCAGATCAAAGAAAAAAGTCACAGCTTGCATCAGGAGGAGATGAGGCTCTTTAAGGTGTGAGTGAATCAGCAGGAAAAATCAGCCCCTGACTCAATTCAGGTGTAGTCCAAAATCTTCCTCTTCATTTACACTTTTAACTGGTTGGTTGATGAAAGGAAAACACCTTTAAGACACACATATCCATGCCCTGCAAGTGGAAACGCCTCTGAAAATGCATTTTCAGAGACTGCACTTGGGCTGATTTCCCTCTGTCCTGCCGTGCCCCTGCCTTTCCCAGCTGCCAGAGTGAGCTCGTGCTGTTCATTCGCAGCTTCACTCAAAACCYGCTCTGCTCATTCCCGGCCTGGCAGGGCTGAGAGCCTGCTCACATCCAYGTGCCCTGACACATCCCCAGGCTCTGGGGTGCAGGCAGAACAGCCAGCTGAACACCAGCTTTTCCTGCACACCCCACAGACCTGCACTCCTCCAGGTCATCCCAGCTGCCTCGGAGGCTCCAACCAGACCTGTTGGAGCTGCTGCTGGATTCCCGCCTGCTGAGACACCCAGTCAGCCACTTGGTGCACACATTCCCAGGAACTAGGTGTCTTTCTGAGCTCCTGAAATGTGCTTTTCCTTTGTCCTGGATTGCCAAGCAAATTGTATTCTATTTGCCATCTGTATGGCAGTTGTGTTCTGTTAAGTGGGCAGTTTTCCTTATCTCTTCCACAGCATCTGCTGATAACAGGCTATTGAATGTCACTGCATGACTGATAAGAACTACAGCGCCCCATTGTGAGATGCTCCACCCAGAGGGAGGAGCCAAGCATTCCTACCCAGATATAATCTGGAGATTCTGGAGCACCAGCACAGCTTCTCCACTGGATTTCCCAGTGGAACAGCAGCTGCCTCTTCCACTGGATCTTCAGAGGAAGACTGCACCCTTCTCCAGGATCCCTGCTCCAGCAGAACCACCCCTGACACTGCAGGAGGGCTGAGCCACAATTCCAATGGGACTGCTGCCAACACCCTGACCCACAGGGTGTCAGGTTGGGTTCTGACTCTGTCAGTGTTGTTCTAGTGTACTGCATTGTTTATTTTATCTTTTTATTTTCTTCCCTATTAAAGAACTATTATTTCCTGTTCCCGTATTTTTTGCCTGAAAGCCCCTTAATTCAAAATTTATAGCAATTTGGAGGGGAGGGTTACATTSTCCATTTCAGGGGAGGCTCCTGCCTTMCTTAGCAGACACCTGGCTTTCCAAACCAAGACATCCTTCAGGCTACATGAGCCAGTGAGACACAGGTGCTGCCACAGTGTGAGTGCAGAACCAAAGATGAGCCTCACTCTGTGTRAGATGTAAACCAGAAACACTCCAGCAGCCACAGCAGCTTCCCACAGAATTTTAAACTGCTTTTTGCTGTAAACTAGTAAATGCATAATATCAGCCTATAGAGATAAAAATTCATAGGAAAGTGTCATGCCAAAGAAGTACATGCTTTTCGCTTTCTCACAAGGCAGTTGCAGCATGACATTTTTTCAATTCTGATAGCAACCTATAGAATAAAAAAAATTAGCAGCTGAAGTTTCTAAAGTAGGTGCTTTTTCAGATAAAAACTCCACCTGTATCATTACCTAGAGGAAATATGTTTCACAAACCAGAAGCATTCACCAAATAATGCCAATTAAATTAAATGTCTTCATGGGACATTTTAATTAATGTGTTAGGAAGAAGGAAAACCAAATCATGTTCATGCATACACCTTTCTAGTTATTCAGAAGAAATCCTTCTACCCAGAGTCCACAGGAGGGCATTGCTGCTCAAGAGATTGAAAACCRGGGAAAGATCTGAGCTGTCCCTTTCCAACACAACTTCCTGTGTTACCAAATATTCTTAGTAAAAGGTGATGCAGAATAAACTATTAAGGAATTATTTGTATCAATTTTTGTCACTCAAGAAACATAACTTTTTCACGCTATTTAATGGGTCCAAACTGCCAAGATGGATAGGGAATAATGAAGTTTTAGAAAAGAGCATGAGGGGCAATAGAAAAACATCRTGAAGTCACAAGTAGTTCGTAAGTTATAAATATTTTATCTAAACCCTCATATAAACACAAAGTCATATCTTTTTAACTARTTTCAACATATTTCATAGTGTGGCTTCCACTGTTGGCAGGCATTGATAATTTTTTTAAGCAATTTATGTGTATCACTTTAATTTTTATTGAGTTTAAGTATTTTTTTAGTATAGTACAAGGCTCTAGACTTAGGTTTAGTTTGACCTTTCAGCAGACAGAAAGCATTTTGAAGTTTCATGCAGACTGTTTGCTGAATTAGTTCTGCATTCACATTGAAAACTGTAATAACATCACCTTAGTTACACACAAATTTCACCCAGATTTTTTAACTGTGGGAACAGTTGGGAATACAAGGGATTCAACCATAATTTCCCACATCACTCTGAGATACACACAGAAGCAAAGATTTTTATTTTCATCATTTCAATGACATATTATTAGACTTTTGGAAGGCTCACTTCTACCCAAATCAACACCTCAGGCAGAGTRTAATTGTGTGATTCATAGGGAGCATTGCAAAAAGACTTCTGAAAGATGTACAGCTGTCCTTGAGAGAACTCTTGCCTTTTTGACAAAAGTTTCTCTTTCACTCTGTCCTACTGTTTGTACTTTCATCTACATTAACATCAAATCTGTCACCTTACTTTGGAGACTTTCATGAATTAGTAGTGATCAGGAGAGAGGTTTTTGTTGAAAAAGACTAAATATACTGAGAGGCAACTAGACAGACTTTTACCCTCCTGAAGTCTGAACATGACACTCCTCAGGATAAAAATCTCTGCCTTGTGTACATTCAGATGGGGAATAAAACACTACCTCTCTCTCGTATTTGCTTACTGCAGAAGAAGATAACCTACAGATAAAAGGGTAACAGAATAACCCACAGCTACTATTTCTTCAGTAAGTAGTATCAAAGTTTATCTGTTAAACACAATCTTCCCGGAGCCCTTTCTAGGGGGAGTTTGCTGAAGAAAGAAATGCACTTTTGTGAAGGGTGAAGTGGAAAGTCATCAGAGAATTGAATTTGCATCCTTTTCTTTGGATTTAAGTTACCATTCTTCCTTAAACCCTGCCCTCCCCTCCTCTTCCCCCTGAAGTTCAATTTCTCTTTTCCTCTTTCATCTTTTCCCTCTTCTTTAATAATTCATTATTTCCTTTCTTCTCTTTCCTAAAATTGTATATAAAAGCTGGCCATAATTTGAAGTGATGGGATGAATGTAAGGCAGCAAAACACGGTCTCAAAAGTCAAGATTCTTGTGAAGGATCAAAGAATGTAGTGATGCTATGACAGATGTGAGAGGGGAGAATTTTCACTGTATCTTAGTCTGAGACAGACCAGGATCCTAAGTTTTGCCAAAGGAAGACCTGGAGCCAGCAACAATCTCAGCCACACTCTGATCTTTTTCACCTGTAAATTTTTCATTATGTATTTTCCAATTAAATTAAAATCTRCTTGCTTTTATTTTCTTCCCGTTAGCTATTCCTAGACTCCAACTCTTTCTCATTCCACAGAACCTCTGTGGGGTGAGTTTGTGGTGCTTTTGCATGACTGATGTTAAACTTTGTTTGAACACAGCAGGAAGAGCTGAACTCTGAAGCTTAGTAGGTACCTGCCTGAAATTAACTGAAAGACATCCAYGCTATTCAAGAAATTTATAATGAGGCAGTGTAAAGCCTTTCTAGACAAGAAATAGCAATCTAGAATTCCTGGTTTTAATCCAGAAAATCAAAACACTTGTTACAGTTTGAAACATGCTGGAAAATTGAAACAGATTGAGGTTAATGGGGAAAACCTTTTGATTATTTAAGTATTTCTTAATTAACAGTTGGGACCCTGAAAGATGTCATGCCATGAGAACAGCAGGGTTTGGTGCTCACAGTGTTRTTATGAAGACTCTAGAATGGGAAAGAACAAACCAGAGATACAAATTGTCRTATTCCCCCCAAATCTGTGAGCTATTGAAATAATTCATTTTTTGGCCGAGATGACTTTTGGTGAAAGTGAGCTGGAGAAGTTCTAGAAAACTACAAAGAATTGAATCAGGGTTTGGAAAGTGGAACCTATTATAAAATATGAATTTATGCAGTCACACTCCTATTACAATTACTCATCTATCTTATCTCTTTTKCAGTGAGAAAAGTAACTTGGCTGACCCAAAAAATTAAGATGCTAACCTTCCAGCCAGGGAGTTTATTCATCTCCATCTCAGCTCTATGCCAACTGAATAAGGTCCAGAAATTAGCCAACAGTTCATGGCATGAYACAATTTTAAAAATTAATATGTTATTATGAGTAACTCATTTATAGTTATATCAGATTTTTAAACAGTTGACTTTTCATTCTAGTCATGAGCTAATTGAGAATCAAAATTGAGACCAGGCCTCAAGGATATTGCAAAGATGTCCCTTAGAGCTATGCAGTATAATGGAGTGAAACCTAAACTCCAGGTACTGAACATTAATTATTTTTGTGACAATTATTTCCAATTAGGAAAAAAACTCTGAGTCAGGAAGCAGGGCTTCAAGTTACACATGTACATCCATGGAGGAAAAGTCCCAGTGCATACTTAGCTGTTGCTAGCTTGGTCACATTATGAGCTATTTACTGAGAATCCCTTACTGGGGTGTTGATCTCGCTACAGAACGGGAAAATGTGAGGGGAGTGTGTTTTTCCTCCATCACAGCTTATTATCTTGCTTTTATGGCATTAACCAGCACATCCAACACTAACACATGAGATTTCCAGTTATTCTTATTTACTTTTCTGTGCCTCTTTGAAGTGCTATGAAGAAGAGTATTCATTAGGAAGCAATAATCCGGTAGAGAGATTTGCAGGTGTTGATGAGAAATTCAACATGAGCCAGCAAAGTGCATTTGAAAAATCTGACCTTGTCCTGGGCTGCATCAGGAGCAGTGTGACCAGCAGGATGATGGAGGGGGTTCTCCCTCCCTGCTGCACTCTTGTGAGACCCCACCTGCAGTGCTGCATCCAGCTCTGGACCCCCTTGTGAGAAGGATGTGGATCTGCTGGAGCGAGTCCAGAGGAGCCATCAGGGTGCTACGAGGGCTGGGGGAGCTGGGAGTGCTCAGCCTGACAAGGGAAGGCTCCAGGGAGACCTCAGAGAGTCCTTCCAAGGCTTAAAGGGGCTCCAAGAGAGCTGGAGAGGGCTTTGGACAAGGGCCTGGAATAGCAGGACAAGAGGAAGTGGCTTTGTAGTGACAGAGGGCAGAGTCAGGTGGGATTTGGGAAAAAGTCCTTGACTGTGGGGGTGGTGAGTCAATGGAAGAAATCACCCAGAGAAGCTGTAGCTGCCCCATCCCTGGAACTGTCCTGGAAGTGACTTCCATCCCTGGAAGTTCTAAGGCCAGGTTGGATGGATCTTGGAACAGCCTTATCTAGTGGGAGGTGTCCCTGCCCATTGGARCTGGGTGATTTTTAAGGTCCCTTCCAACCCAAACCAGTCTGTGATTCCATGACCCTTCAGAGATGTTACAGGTGTCTGAACCAGCTCTTGGCCTATCTGCTGTTAAAGAATTCCTTCATGTGGGAAGCTGAGAAATTGTACATGTACATCTCTACTAAATCTTGCTTTCTGAAGAAGAGGGCTGCAACAGGCAGAAACAAGGACTACTGCACAGGTACATAGGAGAAACAACTAAGCAAAGCAAAAATTTAAAGTGATCAACCATCAGCAAAGATTCCTGCTGGCCAAGGAATCATGTTAGTTCCAGAGCAAAAGGTGAACTTAAAGGAGTTAAATGTTATTTTCCACCAACAGGTTGTTGCCAATGCTACACAAGTTATTACAAACTTGAAGTTTAAAAACCTATTATGGCACTTCACCTGTCACTTAACACTGAGTAATTCAGAAACTACAAGACCATTGAAGAAAAGTAAATACAATTCTGCTATCCATTAACCTTTTTTACAAACAGACGCTCCAGCACTTGGCTGAAAAAACACATTGTGATCCCTCCTCCAGAGCCATGGGTCCCACTCAGCATACATACCTTTGACATCAGGATTAAACACACCAGGAGCTACACCCACAAGCCTCTGATGCTGGATGTGATCTAATTCACAACAGGTTACAGCACAATAAAATCCACACGAGGCAGCAGGCTGRTACAACTGTAAAAACCAATGGATCATATGTTAAAGACGCCACTTTTTCCACAAATGAAGGACTGCATGCAGAATTRTATTAGAAACAGAGGCATGTGTAAATAAGCAAAATGACCTTTGAAATTTAGAAATAGAATCAGAACATCTTTTAATTTTATTGACTTATTTGCTTCATAAGTAGATATGCATTTTTATGGCCTGTTCTGATGCTTATCTATCACATTGCATGTTCAGGTCCTGATTAACTTCCTGGGATTACACTAAAACCAGAAGCAGAATTTCTAAAGTGCTTTGGCAAAGCTTTGTTTTTATAGTAATACTGACATAATMAAACCCAGCAAGCTCTAGAAATGCTTTAGAAAAATATATTCCCATTGCTTGATTGCAGCATTTTTGGTTAAAACATCAGAATTCCCAAACCACACCTAGAATAAAAAGCACTGGGTTAAACTGAAGAGAAGGAAGTTTTATGGGGAGGTGTTAAGGCAGTCTTCCTAGCAGTCAATTAGGCACTTGAATCCAAGATCTCCACAGATGGTTAAAAAGCAATCTGGACAAACAGATAACAAATAGACTCAAATACATGAAAAGCAGGATGTTCATCTGGTCACAGGGTCACAAATGCTCTTTCCACCCTGCACCTATTTTATTCAAATACTATAGAATGACAACCAACTATATTTTTAGATAATTAGTTCTGAATTGCACTTCAGTACAGCATCAGTATTGCTCATCCCAAAAATCCTACTGCTTTTTGAAAACCATTCTCTTAAAAAAAACCAGACTGAGATCCTGGAAGTTAAATGGACCCAGGTAAAAATGCAAGAGTTTATACAGCAACTTACCAGATTGCAAGTCCTAAGAAAAGCAGTTCCTTTCCCACTCCATAAATGTTCATTCTAAATATTTAGTGAGTAAGCTGAATGCTTATTTTTATAAACATGTGTCTACAAAACATATGGACTCTTACTGAAAAAACACTAAGAAAAATAAAGCCCCTTTTCACTATGTGCTAGTGCAGTGTGCCCTGCCTTGCTTTTCAGGAATACTGGTTTTATCTGAGGAGTATAAGCTAAAATATCGATTTATAATGAAAATCTGATTATCTTAATTGCAATAAAGCAAATGAAACACTTAATAGGATGTGCATGCTCCTTCCAAACAGCTTATTGTATTGCTGTATCAGTTAAGAAAGCAATATGCCATCTGCAGATGTTTATGTATGAAGTCCTGCAGAGGGAAAACATTTGAACTACAGAACAGATTAAATAATTGAAAATGAAATTGCATGATAAGGTGTTTGACAGGGTGGAGGGAAGCAGCACAGTGGAGGAAAATCCATCCCCATGACTACTGGTCCTTCCTCCTCCCTGCTCACTGCTGTTCGTCTCCTCTTGGATTCCAGAGCTCGTTTTATTCCTCAGCAGCCTTCCCACAGCCTGGCAGCCTCAGCACTGCTGCAAAGTGGGGATCTGTGCTTTGATACAGACAGAGGAAAGGAGAGTTTAACTGTGGCTTTAGGAGACATGGCTTTGCTCTGGACTCTTTTATGCAGAAAGAAGATGTGTTTGCTGGCTCTGAGGGAAAGGAAAAATTGTTAAAGCAGTGTGGATATGACTTGAATTTTTCATCAGGTAAGAAGTCAGAAAATCAATAGAACTATGACAAAAGTTACTGAAATATCTTTTAAAGCATTATTTTATTCTCTGTAACCTATATTTAAAATTGAATGTAAATTTTCCTCCACATTTTATCTGTGCAATACTTCGGAACTTAACAAACAAGGTTTGTAATTGAAACATTTGTTGGTCACCTTGAAAGGATGGGACTGTTCATCTTTAGCATAGGTAAGAAAATACCTAGGAAAGAAAGCCTTTCTAAAACTCATTTTATTTTAAACCTTTCTTTTGCTTATGAACATTTCAGTAATGTTTCTGCAGATAGAGGAATGAAACAAGACTGGGGGGTTATAATATCTTACAGTGTTAAACTCTTACTATGGTAGAGAATCTTTTCCAAAATGCATGGATTAGAGTTTGAAGGAATTAGTTCTTTTTGTTAAACACTTCAATTCTGGTATCAGCTGTAGCTGTGATCCAAGGATGCTGATTCCAATAACATTTATTTATTAGATTAAAAAATGCCAGTATGTATTACAATGTAGTTCAACATGCTGTAGTAAATACTAGAGTAACTTACTTTTTAATGCTATGAATGCTCCAGATGTTTACCAAGACAGGTGAATTTGTTTTATTGCCAAGGAAATGTTTAAATTGCCTTGCAGAATGGTGTGTACTAAAGACTGCACTCTTTAATTCCTGGCACAAACCAAAGAGTGAAAAGAAACTGCACATTTTCCTGAGAAAAGGACAGTGTAGATGGTGTGCCTAAAACTGATGTAGCAAGTGAACTGGTTAGGTCAGYACAGGGACTTTTCCCAGACAGAAATGCCAGAGAAGCCCTACCATCCTGAATTCTTGGGAGAGGACACTCAGAATTTGCTATCAAACTGTGTTGTGCATCCATGGAGAAATAAACAAGCCTAGCAAATAGTGCATAAAATATTACAAACTTGGCTCAGCCTCATGGCCTTTTGAGTCCCCCACAGCTTCTCCTGCTCACATAAAAAGCAGGGAAGAGCAGAGTTTGTCTTTGAAGGCATCAGGTCTGTGCCAGCCAGGTGGACACCACAGGCACTGCAGAGAAACATCACCCCTGGGGCAAAGCAGCCAGACTTTAGATCCTCACACTTCTGAAGTGGCAGCAAATCTCATTGGGGAACAACTGCCAACCTGCCATTCAGTGCCTCTGTCCTTGCAGCACAAACATCCTTGGGTGTGAGAAACCCAGCCAGGCAGCCAGTGCTGCCCTGGGGAAAGGTGGGTGACAGTGCCCTCCTGAAGGGGCTGCTTCTCATGTATTTGAGCCTATTTGTGATGTGTATATATTTGTGTGTGTACATACCCAGCCACACCATCAGGTTCTGCATGTGGCAGTCAGTCACAGTCCCTGGCCTCAGGAGCAGAAGAGTTTGTGGAGCCTGGTGGGCACAGAGTGGAGTACCCAGCTCTTGTTCTTGCCTGGCTGAAGTAGGGACACCTGCAAGGGACTGCAAAATCTATCAGAGCCTCCAGACTTCCATGGGTTTTGCAGCAGGATTGTGGAGTTTTCCATGTCATTCCCCAATGATATAAGGTCTCCTCAAGCCAGGTCTTAAAAGCTCTTGGAGATTTRTATCACACCCAATATAGCTCAGCTACCTTAGAAGGYATAAAATCAGCAGGATGGCTTCTGTGGTAGTGTTGGAAACAGAAAAGTTTTAGTAAAAGGCAAAATAACAAAACTCCACAGAAAAAAACTGAGCCAGGTGCAAGAGGTTCTTGCTCCTGGTAAAATACCTCACCAAAGGGATTCGTTTCCTTGTTSTCTTATTTTTCTAGTAAATTGCTTAGGCAGGACTTTTTAGTTCCTGTCCAATTGGTCATCCTTAAGTTTAAAGTGAACTCCCCAAAGTCCTATGAGGTGTCTTTTTACCTAACCGAGGAGAGAAACCTCTGAGCTTTTTTCCTTTTTAAGGAGACAAAAGATACTTTTGTCACTCTGTCAACAGAGAGGACATTCCTGTACCCCAATACAACTTTAACTAAGCCAGRTACATTCTTTAGGGAGACCACAGGGCTTAATGCTAGCCCTTGACCACAATTTAAGTCATTTTTGGGACATCAGGGCCACACAGAGTCACATGTACCTACAGCCACTTCCGTCTCCAATGAGTATGCTGATTGAAAAGAGTATTTTAATCAGAGTAAGAGTGGTAATAGATGCTCCAAAGGTCAGCATGCTTTTTTTTTTGGAGATTTTTTAGGATCCTAATTTGAAGCACCCAAACTTATGTCAATCAGAAGTATCAGAATAAAGCAGTCCAGGATATAACTCTGGCTGGAATATTCTTTGAGTGTCTGTGGGAAAACAACTACAGAATAATAATTCCAGTTTAACAATGGATTAAGTGTTTAATTTTGCACAGGCAACCAAATTTTAAAAATCCTTAGTGATTAAATAATGGCAACCATTTCTGTGAAAGGGCTGACAAAACTACACATGAGCAGATTTTTTCTAGTAATAACAAAACATCCACCTATCCCTTCTTCTTTGKGTATATCCTCTAACTTCCCACTGCTTCTTCATTCTCCTTTCTCCACAGGCTCTCAACACCATTACTAGGGGTGAGGAATGATCTCCTTACAGCTAGTTTTCCAGTAATTTCACAGGGGAATTAAGGTGAGTTAAACTTGAGTTTTKATAGATATATGTGTAGAACATATATCCATTACCCATTTTTAAATTTTAAAATAGCTCTTTTCATACTTAGCTTTTCCTTTCCCAGGTTGGAAACAACCTCTTTCTGGCCAGAAAGCTGGTGATCCTTTAAATTAACTTTTGCACTGAGTGATAAATTCAAACGCATCAAGATGTTATGTTGAACCTAACTCTTCCCATTAATATGAGCTTTAAAACCACAGAACTGTTCTAATCCCAGATTTTTTGCTTAACTCCTGTTTAAGTTAGAGCTAAAAGAGGAATTATTTTCTGTATAACTACAATGTGAGCTTYATTTTGTTTACATTTTTCCCAGGTTAAATTTAGGAAAAAGAACATACTATCTTCAATGCATCAGTAGAACAGGAAACTCCCTTTTRGATATCATTCAGAGGTTTTGAATGCCATTTGATCTCAAGCACACATAACTTTGATTAATTCAGGAGGCTTGAGTGTATTAACTCACATTGCTTTGTAGCTCTAAAGAAAATCTAAGTGTGATGTCTAAGCTAGCAGAGTGATGGCAGGACCCAATTCTTCTTTTCTGGTAATACAAGAGCAACAGATTATCCTCATTGGAATCCTTTAAACCTTCCTAAATCTTCAGCAGGGACAGACCWTAGAATACTTTATTCTGAAAAGCAAGCTTCATCCACAACTGGTAAAAGAGGATTTGTGTGAGAGTGTCTGTACAAGTTCAGTCAGAGCTGCTATCACAGCTGTTTCTTTGCATCAGTTATAGATCTGTAGCACTGTCAGTGCAGAACCTCAGAGAGGTGACACCAACCTCCTTCCACAGGGATGCATAAACCCACTGATAGCCATCTGCTTTTCCAGTACTGCAATTAATCATGTTAGATTTGCTCCAAACTTTAAGGACACTGACTGCAATGACAGACCCACAGTACTCACTGCTTTGAAAAGCTCCATGCAAARTATATTCTAAATAATGCAAGGTTTTGTCCATAGGTTGGAAGATGCTTCAGGATGGATAAAGCTGTTCAGCAGCCCAGCGAGATCCTGAATCAAACTATC
This sequence comes from Cardinalis cardinalis, assembly GCA_014549065.1. Classification (NCBI taxonomy): domain Eukaryota; kingdom Metazoa; phylum Chordata; class Aves; order Passeriformes; family Cardinalidae; genus Cardinalis; species Cardinalis cardinalis. The sequence continues at coordinate 1,832,768 of JACDOX010000099.1, read as the reverse complement.
TCTAACATTAGCCTCTCTCAGTTCTTGAACTTTGATACATGCCACCTTTCCTCCCTTGCAGAATTCTTGCTAATTACAGCTTACACGCTGGTTACACTGGTGGGGCTTGTTGGAAATCTTTGCTTAATTGTYATAATAAAGAGACGGAGAGAAGCTCAAAATGTCACCAACATTTTGATTGCCAACCTCTCTTTATCAGATGTCTTGATCTGTATCATGTGCATTCCTGTCACAGTGGCCTATACCTTAATGGACCACTGGATATTTGGGGAAGCAATGTGTAAAATAGGCTCTTTCATACAAAGCCTGTCGGTCTCAGTCTCCATTTTCTCACTTGTACTCATTGCTATTGAGAGATATCAGTTGATTGTGAACCCACGTGGCTGGAAGCCCAATATTTCACATGCTTATTGGGGAATTCTTTTCATCTGGGGGCTTTCCCTCATCATATCCACTCCTTTTTTAGTATTCCACCAAATAACAGACGAACCCTTCAAACATTTGTCCTTCCACAGTGATTTCTACAAGAACAAGGTGGCTTGCATCGAGGCATGGCCATCTCTTACAGAGAGGCTGATTTTCACCACTAGCCTGCTGGTTTTCCAGTACTGCTTCCCACTGGTCTTTATTTTTATCTGCTATCTCAGGATATTTGTGTGTCTTCGAAGGAGAAGGGGTAAAATAGACAGGATGAGAGAGAATGAGAACAGGCTGAGTGAAAACAAAAGGATCAACATGATGCTGGTGTCGATCGTGGTGACCTTTGCAGCTTGCTGGCTGCCTCTCAACATATTCAATGTGGTTTTTGACTGGAACTACGAGGCACTAATGAGCTGTAATCACAACCTGGCATTCACAATCTGCCACCTTGTGGCCATGATCTCGACATGTATCAATCCCATCTTTTATGGATTTCTGAACAGGAACTTCCAGAAGGATTTGGTAGTGTTAGCTCACCACTGCAGGTGCTCAGCATCACAAGAGGAATATGAAAATATTGCCCTTTCAAACCTGCCAACAGATGCATCTAAGGGKTCTCTGAAGTTAAATAATCCCCATGTGGAGATATAAAATAATCTAATTCCAGTTTCCAAAATTCTGGTTTTTGCTGCAGATGGCCTCTTTCTGCAGGTCTTGGTCATGTTACCACCAGCTTTAGGGGAAGTCTTTGCCATTTAATTCAGCAAAACCAGGATTATGCTCCCATAGGCATAGTCTTAACAGGTACTTTATGATAGTATTAATGCTGGTAAAACCACTTCCAACAGCCCTAAAGATCAATCATAACAAATTACAAACAGTATTAACATCTTAYGTTTTTTAATCCACAGTTTCCAAGTCACTGGCATCTACCTTAACTCCAATAAAAATGTTTCCATTTCAACCACTGATGGGGTTGTCCTTCCTAAACACCTGYTCAGGTAAACCCTGAGCACTGCTATTCCTAACTTCAGCATCCTTTCACGCACTGTTTTCTGGCATTTTTATTTTCCAGCCCTACACCAATCTGCAGTTTAGAGGCAGTTCACACTGTAAGGAAGGCCCTGGAAGTCATCCTAAGACTCCACCACCTTCCTTTCAGCCCCCTCATGCAGTTTGTTTTGGCTTAGTACCAGTTCAGCCCAGAAATTTTAACAAGGGAAAAGGCTAGAGCTGGACCTTTTTTTTTTTTTGTGAACACTAAAATAGGACTCGTTTGATGTACTGCAAGTTTCACTCAGAATGATGTTGTTCAAGATGAAATATATATTTAGCATTTCTCCTAAAAGCATTGCATTCTCCAAAGCACCAGTAAAGATCATTGTTTTCTCTCTTATCATCCTCACTGCTCCTTACAACAGACCTTTTAGAATCTCCATTACCAAAACAACCCACTATGGATTTAGAGTAAATTTTGTTCTAGCTACTTACTCAGATTTCTCTTTCAGTAAAAARTTAGGTTTGCATTTTAATTTCAGCAATATTTTCCCCCACATTTCTGCACTRGCAAGAGGGCACACTTGAGTAGATCTGGTCATTTCTATTCACAGAAACAAAATTTCTGTATTTGAAAGCATTTTCTTTTGTAACACAGTGCAAAGAAGCCTAAAGGGATAATACTGAACACGACTTTTTTTGAACTAAAACATTTTAAAAAACACTTTCCAGTGTGGCCMTTAAAAAGTAGCCAAACTTCTTCTTCATCCATGATATWGTGGCAACAWAAATAATCAGTTAATACTGAGCTGTTTAAACACAGTACTTAGAACACTTCAGCCCAAAAATTCACCATGCTTCCTCTTGTTCAAATTAAATATAATTAATTACTTGTACTGCTAAAGTCCCTTCTATTTTTTCTTCTGAGTTTCAAAACCCCCTGTTCTAACACTTGTACATAAGGTCCCTTGTGAAGTATTCTCTAACTTTAACAATTTATTAATGCCCCACTTAAGCMAAAAGAATTCACATTCAAATTTCAGTGAGCTCCTTGATGACTCAGCTGTGATGAAACTCACCTTAAGGCTGCGAAGTTCTCTTGCAGAGGGAACACTGCTTTCCACAGGCATCCAGTTCCTAAAGGGTTTGGGCACAGCTCTCCTGTTCCAGCACCAGTTCAGGCTGACTGCACCACTCTGCTCATCAGAGGAGCTCTGCCACARGAGCCTCAGCAGCTCCTGCAGATGCTCAGGTTTGTTAAGTGTCCCCTGATTCACACTGAGGTAAAAGACTTCAGTGAAATCTTTTTGTGTCTGAGCCCTTAGAAGTCATAAGGGCAGCCCCAGCACAAGAGTAAGGCTGGCAGAATTAGTGACACAGTAATCAAGTATCTGAGTGATAGGTATGGATTAGCTTTGGCATAATTTAGGGGTTTTTCTGATTAAATCAAATACTAGGTATTTGGAATCGATTACACAAACCTTAACACCTGCCTTGTACATCATAGAAAAGAAACCAGGAGACAGCTAAATACCTAAAAAAGGCCAATGATCAGACTGCTGAGAGTATCTCAGCATTGACTATTCCTGTGAACTTCCACCCAGCTCACTGGGCTGCCTTTATTGCTGATGTGTTTGTTCATCTGTGTGCTCAGCACAAGAGGCATTTCATCGAGTTAAGAGCAGCAACTTGCAGTCAGTGACCCTGGGGCTGTGCATGGTCAGAGGGGCTGGGCTCTGGCCAAGGGGAGGGGATGGAGCTGCTGCTCTCACCCCGGAGACCCCTGGATAACAAAGTGATTCACTGTCTTCATTGCCCCTGGCTACACTGAGAGCAAATCTGATCCAGGAACTTCACTTTCCTTGGGGATCCCAGTGCCTGCACTGAAAACCATCTACTCCTGTCAGAAGGTCATTTCCTGAGCAGTGTTGTATCAAATGCTGGTGTCACACCTGCCAGAGGCTGGGCTGCCAACTGAATTTCCCTGGGTTTGGAACACAAATCTCTATCACCATCTTCCTCAAATTTAAGTACACTGTTTACAGCTTCAAGGCCCATGCTTGAAGCATTTTAGAAGCACATGACATTCACAATTTACTCTAATTTATTAATATTAGCACAGCAGTTCAGATTACTGTCATTGGCAAATGTCTCAGACAGTATTTAAAGTTTGAATCAGGCCCAGCTGAGATTCCCATGGGTGAGCTTGGCCTGAGTGGCTCCCATCCCATCCCATCCCATCCCATCCCATCCCCAAGCCCAGGTGTGCTTACTTTTACAGCAGAGGTGGTTTCAGTATCACGTTCCAAGTGGTTTTAAAACAGCCATGAAATGAATTCTGGTTCAGATAATGTGATGCTGATGGATGGTCTCTCTGCTGTCTCTCCATAGAAGTGCTTGGGCAGTATGTATTAGACAGGCAAAAAAAAAGAAGATTGCCATCACTTTTTGTAATAGCAATTGTCTACTCCTGACATCSTGATCAGAGTTAAGCACTCAATTTTTCCTTCCAGTCTGAAAGGCTTGGCATAGAAGGGTTCTTCATTAGCAGGTGGGAGCTCTCTGAGCAATGACACCGCTTCAGAATCAAAAGTGAACAATGCTTGTGCCTTGATTTCTCCTTCTCATTTCTTTCTCACAATTTCACTTGACTCAAGTGTTGATGGATGCTCCATTTCTGTCCTGAGCATTCAATCATCAAGCATCTCTCCTTAGAGCTGCACTTGCAGCAATCATTGTTAACAGAGCCGAGGATCCTCACTGTCTCCGACGTCGCCCTCAGCGCTGCTCATTCTCTTCCTCATCCCCTGCCTTCCTCTGCATCCTGGTCCTGAACTTCCAAGCAAGTCAGGAGGAGCCAATTGACTGTGACAGGAGTAGGAACAAAGAGGAATCACTTGTTTTTAAAGCATAAGTATTCTGGACTCCAACGTGGTGTGTGACAGCAGTAAATGTAACTGCAATACCTGATACTAAAGATTGCTCAACTGGCAARTGTTGCCCTGTCTTGGGTAATGCTGATGACTTTATTTTCCCTTCTTTTATTGGTATAGCCAAGTAGAAAAAATACTAACAGCATTTCTCAGCAGAAAGTTGTTCCCTSATGCAACCAGCTGGAGAACTGTGAGCAGCACCATGGAACTAACTGCAGAAAGCCAGAGGGGGGGCCTGAACCCCCAATGCTATTCCAGCATAGAAAGTCTTAAWTTTTAAAAAATAAAAACTGTGTCAGAGCTTTGTTTGAGTGGTTTGGTCATGCAGACCAGACCAATATATTTATAAACATCCTTGTACATGAACTGTGTCCTTATATGTCTGTGTATTTTATGGTTGATTGGTTCCACTTTAAGCACCTATAACCTCATAACTAGGGTTAGATACTTGGGAACTGCCATTCACTGTGGAGTTTATTCCATTGAGCMAAGAGCTCAATTAATTATTGACTGTAATCCTGTCTGTGGACAAAGGCAGTGCCAGTGCTGTGTGTGATTTAAAGACTTTGATTTCTCCCATTGACTGACAAATAAATATTGCCCTGTSTAAAACCATCCCCCTGGCCAGCTGGTGAATTGTACTGTTTGTAACTGGGATAGGACACTTCTCATTCAAACAGGGCACCAGAGCACCAAGAATCACCAAAAGGTCCAAAGAAAGATCCAGAGTTCCAAGAGAGATGCAGAGCCTGCTGCAGGTCAAAGGGATGGCCATGGAGGGCACAAAGGTACTCGGGAAGGGACCAGAGCAGACTTCAGGTGTGTGAGGGAGCTGCTGACCCAGAGGAGACAGAGGAGGAGGAGGAGAGGACACAAAAACTGCTCTGAGGAGAAGGGATGACCTCCAGAGATGCCCTGACAAACCCAGAGGGGTACAAAGAACACTCCAGAGATAGCAGTGTGCTAAGGTGACCCTTTAAAGCATYAGGATGAGAGAAGGGGGGGTGGAAAAGACACATAGAAAAATTAAAAAGCAACAGGGTATGTGACAAATGAGGAAAAACCCTAAAAAATAGGAATAGCCAGCTCAATTAAAGGAGACAGAAAGAAAACTTTTAAAAGCTAAGGGGTACAAGGCAGAGGAAGAAAAAAATGAGAACAGAAAAATAGATAAAAGAAAACACAGAAAAGCAATTTAAAAAATGAGAGGAGAATGAATCTTAAAGCAAAGCTTTAAGAAACCTCACAATGAAGGAAGGGTCAGACAGGCTGCAGAATTGATTGGAACCTCACAGACTCCATAAACAACATTGTCCCTTCAATTCTATGCTAATAAGACACTTASAAATATTCCACAATGGCAACTGTAGAATTATCTTGTCTGCTATCACTCATTTTTAAACAAGGTTCCTTTGGTTTCCATGCAAATGCACTGACTGATGCCTTTTATTTAATTTCCATTTCATTTAATTTCATTTCATTTCTTTCATTTCATTTCATAGATTTCTCCATTAGTCACAGGCTATTTACATAATGTGATGGAATTGGCATGTGTGGAGCTGTTCTCTGCAGAATTCACTTCACCCTCACACCTGGTGAGGAAAACCTGTTAATTCACGTAGGTGTCAGGGTTGTAACACTCCATGAATTAGTTCTTCCAGCCAGGAATGGCTACTAGAGTCACAAGAAGCTCTGAAAGTTTGGGTTCCCTCTAAAGAGAATCTCTCACCCCTGTTGGCAGCTTCATTTTTGGTYGGAGACTCCTGCAGTGTTTAATTGCGTGTTTAATTTAATTTACCCGCGGTAAGGAGGGGCTGGCAGAGGGACAGATCTCCCAGGCACACCYGGAGTGAGAACTGCACTGCCTGCCCCTCCTCAGGCTGCCAGGGCACCCTGACGCTGCCCAGCACACCCAAATCTCTCCCGTCCTCAGGAAGGGCCAACAGACTCGTCTACTAACAAGTTACAAAATGATTTATTTTGGGCATCCACTTGTTTGGGTGGCATAGCTGTGTCAGATGAGTCCATGTGTTAATTTCTACCTGAAGCCATCCCGGGAATTGCCATAATTGCAACTACTAAAAGCCAACCCATGATTGYAGTCTGATCAAATTCCCAAATTTGGCCCGTGGAAGCTGTTCAGCCCCCWTCAGATTATTGGGTTTGGGGGAGGGAGTGGTATTGGGGTTTTGTTTGTTTTTCAAATAAATGCAACCACATATCACATAAATCCTTACACATGAGAAGTAAACCTAGGCAAGAGTAAAAGTCAAGGATCATTGTGTGAATAGAAAAAAGAAAGGAGATCCCAGAACAGTTTCTCCAGACCCCCAGTTCTTGGCAGACAGAGCCCTCAAAACCTAACCCASACTGAGGGCATAGCCACCTTTTTTAAATGCTCTTTATTAACTAAAACCTGCTAAAACTTCACTTGCATTTAGGCATTCAAAGAAAACCATTGGCATACTGTGCCGAGTCCTCAGCTGAAGGAGGGGAAGTCCTGTGACTGACTGGGAACAAGATTCCTGGCTTCCCATTAAAGATGAGCTTGAGACCGCTTCAAAAATTTGCCCCAGAATTAGCATTGAATCCAAAAGCAAAATCTGAGTTGACTGGAAGGTCAGCAAACACAGGGGGATAATTACTGCTTGATGTTCCAGGAAACCCAAGCTCTGACACTAAATTTAAAAAGAAAGCCTTTGATGAATGATAACAAAAACTTTCTTTCTTCCCATCCCCATCATGCAAACAGACCAGACACTGACATACTGAGGGCATTATGCAAGAAAAACCCAACAATCATGGAAGTTCAAGTATCCTGTTCAACCTCACATCTTTATTCATTGAGATAGACAAAAATCAACTATTTCAAGGGAAAAGTGGTGGGKTTTTTTGTTAGCTTAATTTACTTTGCTGACTTATCAATTTACAGAGTTGATTAGCTTTTGCTTTGAGCTCTTGCCTCTTTCTAAAGAAAAATGCAGTGTGTTAAGATTTTAAAGAGTGATCAAGCCATGTTTAAAGGCTGAGGTGAGTGTTAAAATATGTTCAGTGTGTTTCTGCATGGAGRGGATCTGCAGCAGCTGTACAAAAAGCATCTGAGAATAGCAGCAGCAAGTTATGAGCAAAAACAAATTATGAACAAAGAAAAACTATGAACAGTCAAATTAATTTAATCAAGGGTTACTATACATCTGCTGCTAAGAAATAATAGCTGCTTCTTGTTTTCTTGGAAAAGCTAAAAAAAGTCAGCTGCTAGTTTAACAATTAAGTAGAATTTTAAAATATGCAGAATGACTGAACTGTTGAGGATCTGRAGGGGCCTCTTGATATCATCTAATCTAACCCCCATGCTCAGTAAGATAAAATGCTTTTTCTGAAGTATAATCATAAATTCACATAATTAAAACTTCACCAGAAAGCTGCTCCTGGGTGAGTGTTGCTGAACCACCACTGACCCCCCCAGATGTTTGSTGCTGCTCTGGTTCAGGATCTCCCCACTCTGAAGGATTGGTTTTTTTCTCTGTCCCAGTTCATGTTGCTGACAAACTGGGAGCTGAAGTCTCTCAGAAAAACCAAAATCTCCCAATGGAGACCACTTCAGCTGCCAGCACAAAGGCAGAGGTGAGCAGACATCAGTATAAAAAGCTGACAGATATTCACAAAGTGGAGCTGCTGGTGGARGGGGAATGAGCCTGGTGTGTCTGGGCAGATGTGCAAGCAAAAAAAATAGATTTGTTTTCCTTTTTTTTCATGCAACAGACCAAAGAAGGGCTGAAATCAATAGAAATTTGTTTCCTGCCCACTTAATCTGTGGGATCCTGATGAGTTTGGAAGTTGGTATTTCAGTACATGGTACAGACAGAGAAACAGACACCAGCAGAATCACCTTAGACAACCAGAATCCAGAAATCCTGCAAATTACTGCCATCTGCATTTTATATTACATATATCTAGAGGATGCTTGTCAAATTTGATCTCCATGAATATCTGTCAACCTTTTATACTGACTTCATTTGCTTTACCTTGAGAGCAATCAGCTGGTCCCCGAGGCAGGCATTACTCACATGCCACCTTTAACAATCAGATTAGCACCGTGTTTGCTCTAAAAGCTGAAGCCTGGTGCTCAGCACTGGAACGAGATGTGAACACAGCTCCAGSCCTGTCTTGGAGAGGGCCATGCTCACCGTATGGTGCTCCTGCTACACCTCTGCTGTTTCTAGCTTCCAACTCCATTGGAATTGTGATGGAGAGATTTATAAATAAGGTTGKGGTGCCAAGATGTCTGCTCAGCACACCAGAAACCTTCCTTGCAGGCAGTTGAATCAGCATTGTGCTGTTATAGCACAGGCTCACACACCCTGCTCWACCTTTACTCAAGTCCTCAGACCTACTTTTACCCACTTTGCTTTCTCTCCTGCTCTTCTTGCAAACCTGTGTGTCTGAATTTAAGTTTGCTTYGGCTCTGACATTATTTAACCAGATGGAAAGAAAGCTAACTTACACTCTAGGCAATGAAATGAGTCCTTCACTCCTTGAACACCTCRTTCTGCCAACACAGGCAGACCTGGCCAGCCCATGCCCAGCCCTCTGGGCACAGCTTCCACATAAAGTCAGGGGGAAAACCAGGTACTGACAGCTCCTTCTTAGCAAAAGTTGCCCAAATCCCAGGGTCAGCTTTAGGCAACCCTAAGTATAAAATAACAGTTCCCCTACAAGCATTCATTTCTAGATAAATKGTTCTAAAGAATTTTTGGTAGACCAAACATTCCTCTCAAATCAAATGATTCGGGCTGTATAAAACCCATTCTTTTTACCCTACTGTTCAGCATTTAGGTTAATCTCCCATCTAGTTTTAATGTCTCAGCAGTCATCCTCCTGCAAAAATGAACACTTTGCAGCCCTAATCAAAAAGCCTTGAAAGGCTCCAGAATTCCCAGGGGGTGACAGAGGTACAATGGATTTCTCCTTCACACAGCAAGGAACCCTCTTAAATGTCCCCAGCTGCAGCCAAGACAGAAATCTGGCTCACACAGCACTGAGTACATCAAAAATGAGCCACTTTGGTGCCAGAGGTAGGAAATGTGTTATTATCTGGGATGGTTGCACAGAGAGGAAGGTTGCTCCCAGGCTGAGTTTCCAAAATACATACATACATATGTATTCTTATATATATATACACACATATTCATACATAAATATGTATTCATATATATATACACATATGTATTCACRTATACATATTTATTCATACATACATATGTTCTGAGATACATATGGGAAATAGATTACTTCTTGTCAAAGCTCATCACATTTCTAGAATCCTCCAGTGCTCGGTTTGCTCTGCCTGGATTTTCAGCTTCCCTTTCCCTCCTTCTCTCTACCACTCCCTTGCTTACTGGGAAAGAATAGAGATGATATTTCTCACAGGATTTAGCAGGAACATCTACATGATGCARGGAGCCAGCGCTGGGATTTTACAAACTGTAATTCAGGTTTACCAATCAGGACAGTGAAAATTGAAGGTTTGTTTTGCAGGGGGGACAAAAGCAACAAAAGACCCCCTCAAAAAACCCAAAAAAAAACCCAAACCAAGCAAAAACAAACAAGAAAAAAACAACCAAACCTAAGCAAACAAACCAAAAACCCCAAAACAAAAAAACACCCCAATGATAAAAAACCCAACCAAACCCACCAAAAAAACCAAAACTGAAACCACAACAACAAAAACACCACAAAACACAATAATAAATCCCACAGACAAAAACCACAGCAAAGCACCAACACCTTCTGGAAGTTTTACCAGCCATCATGTATACATGAAAGAGTTGTTTCCATTCACTTAGGTAATTTTTAAATTAAAAAAAATAACTACTACAAAGCATCAGGAATCAAAGATAAATTTTTTGCACTATTAAGCAAGTAATGGGATTTCTGGCAGCAGAATTCCTGCACATTAAACTATCAAATACCAGGCTCATCCTTTTCCTTCCCAGAGATTTTGGCAGCACTGTGCTTTCCACAGCACACCTGAGGCTCTCAAGAAACACTGGGCCTGCAGCACAGCACAGGAATTCCTCACAAGACATTTTCTGCCTTTTTCAYCTCTGCAGAGGTGAGGCACACATCAGCCAAGGAATCTCCCCTCCCACCATCACCTCACCACTCCCAACAGGCTCAGCACACCCCACAKCCACATTGCCTGGCCCTGGGGCTGGGTCAGCACAGCTGCACCAGCTGGAAGTTTGGATCAGCATCCTTGTCATCTGTGGCTCAACATCAGCTTGAACCTTCCCAGGGAAATCAGTGTTCTGCCAACGTGGTCAGACAACTCTTCCCATGCACAAATTTYGCTCTCTATGTACTTCCAAAATGTGAAGGTGTTGGATATCACAAAGAACACACATTTGCAGATCAGYTCCCTCATTTTAAGTGTAACCAAAGGTCAGGACAAACTCAGCTCTAGATCCTTGCCCAGGTTTACTCATCCCAGCAGTCCCTTTCTGCATGTTCCTGGAGYACCTGCAGCTCTTCCTGCACCAGCCCTGCTTCCCAAGAAACCCAGAGCTCTGTTTGCCAAAGTGCCACACCTTACACCAACACTGCTACAGTGTGCAGACACTGCATAATCAATGAATTGAGACAGCTGCATTTASACAAAACCCTGAGAGAATCCAGACCAGCTTTGTGCACGAGCTGCCCAAGCTCTGAGTTGCACATCATGCTCACTATTCTGTGAGGAAAGCTGAAATTGTATTTTTCTCCTAGTGGCCTCAATGTAAATATGAAGAGCCCAAATTTATGCAACAATCAGATTTTTTTCTTGGCTCAGTCTTGAAAAGAAGGAAGAAAAATRACCAAAAGTCTCTCCCCGTCTCAGTCTTTTATTGTATTGACATTTTGTCTTGTTATCTCTGGAGCCTCAGTCACAAGGCTCGTGGAATTGCTTCAGTCCATAATAATTACTCATCCACACCATAAACCCATTCTGGCACAGTCTGTCATTATTGCCATATATTGTCATTATTGTCATTATCTGCCATCCTTGTTTGGCCAAGGCAGCAGCTGTGGTGGGCACACCTGCAGTACAGCTGGGTTGGGCAGCACAGCAAGAACCTGCACAGGGCATTTCTTCAGCTGGGACAATTCTTCACTTTTTTTGAAAAAAGAAATAAATCAACAAAAAATTTAAGAGGAGTGGTTATTTTATCACCATCTTTCCTGCTAGTCTTTTATGGATACAAACCATTATTGTGTTGCAGAAAACCAAGGCAGAATTATGCTTAGATTGTATCTAATTAATTTTTCATACTAAACCCTTCCTGTTGCCAGATGGCTGATATGTGACCATTTAGAGACCAGAAGGTACCAGTCAGAAAACAGACAAAGCCCTCAGCTTTGTTCACTGAGCCCCTTTCTCACCTGCAGCCTGGCTAGACAAATTGTACTGTGTGCCTTTGAACARGGAAGTCATTTAAGAGACACACAAATCTTTACAATTTTAGTGAATCTCTCTATACTTCAGACCTATTCTCTCATTCAAAGCCATCACTCTCCAGGGTAAAATACAGGGGGGCACAGAGTATTAACCTTAGAGTTATATTTTACTACGTCAGAAGATCTTTGTGTCACCATCATCATCATCTAACCTGGGCCCTTAGACAGAAGCACATGGAAACCAAGAGCCTGGGTCTGCTGAAGCACATGGAAACCAAGAGCCTGGGTCTGCTGTGGCTCCTTTTGTCACCTCCAAGGCACAGTTTGGTGGCAGAGGAAGAGCCTCCCCACCAGGGCAGCTGAGCAAGGGACAGAGAGCACTGCCAAACCCAGCACAGCCACRWTCCAGTCCCAGGTTTGTCAGTGCCTGGGCAGAGAGGAGCAAAGCCCCATCTCCCTGTCACAGGTGAAGCCTGGCCTTGCCCCAACAGGGCAGAGGCATTTCTCTCCTGTGTGTGCCAGACACCCACTGGCTAACATTTGACAGAATGTCACACAGAAAGGGGAAAACTGCTCCTTAATTATAGTCCTTCTGTTGTTCCACTCAGGGGTTTTATTAAAAGGGAAAAATCATAGAGAGCAGCTAATCAGCTGCTCTTAACAAACGAAGGTCTGGAGATTGATTTTTCAAGTGATTAGTGGTGCAAACACACATTTTTACAACTCAAAATCTTTGCATTTTTTATCCAACTGCTATTTTCATTAACCAAGGAAGGGTCAGAGAGGGACAGTTAACAGCCAACACCATCCTCAAATACAGATGCCTTTATCACTACAGCACACAGATTTAAAAACCTCTAGTGCAGCTCTGTTCCCATAACCCCAGGAGCTCCACAGGTGCAGCTTAATTAGAAGCAAAAGCTCCTGTACCTTTGCACACAGAATCCTGTCATGACAAGACATCACTTGCTGGACAAAACTCCTCCCAGCTTGGCCCAAGCCATTCCCTGTCCCCAGCAGCATTTAGCACCATTTCTGCTCGAGTTAAAGCTCTAATGMCAGCAGCTGCCAGCAGCCTGTGGGCTGAAACAGGAGTGGGAAAGGCTCAGGCAGATGATCCACCCTGAGGGGAGCTCACGGTGAGCATGGTGGCATCAGACAGGTCACACAGCCTCTGAGCTGGCCCTGCTCCTCCTGAGCTCCTTCCCATCTGTGCTGGTCCCCAGGTGTCCAGCACTCCCAGCTGACTGCTGCTGGGACTGGGAGCACTGAGTGCCCAGCACTCACCAAAAACACGCCACCAAAACTACAGTCTGCTGTATGGATTAAGAACCAGATTTAATTTAAACCTCCAGAAATGACAGTTKTAATAAAGTCATCACTTGTCTACCCCTTGTTGCCTAATTTTCTGAAGGTGGAAGTCAGGCAGGGTTCACCAGTTGCTCKTGAAGAGGAACCCATTGTCTAACGTGGGGCTCTCACAAAATCCCACAAGCCCCAGCCTTCCCTTCCCAGCCTTTGGCAGCAGAAGCAAGCACTGGCAACAGCCGTGGGACAGTCCTCTGGACCCCAAATGGCACAGACAGTGGTGCAGTGCATCCAGTCAGGGATGTTCCTYCTCCCCCTGATGTGGCTTTAAAGCCATAAATCACAAATGAATACATGCAGGACCTGGATGCTGGTGCCTCGTGCTCACACAGGCTCAGAGACAATCTCCCCACAGTTCTCAGTGGAGTTCATTCATTCACTGTGGGCCCCTGGTGTTACCAAGGTATGAGAAGGAATGCATTACATAAATATATACTCATCACAGGGAAGAGAACAGCCAAGACCAGTTTTCATTTTGCTTCTGCACTTAGACATGCTTTGTAGATATTTTCCTTCAGCAAATGACTCAATCCATCACAATTAAAGTAACACAATATAATCTTTCCTTTGATTTAATTGCTCCCCTTCTGCCAAATAGTCAAGTTCAAAATACATTCAAAGCAATATTTAAAATAGGAAGATTATTTTCAAAATTAGCACAAATCTCCTAATGGGCTCAGAATTACATGCTGGGAGTCTTGCAGTGCATTGGGTTTTGGTACTTAATTTCAAACGATTTTCAAGGTATGCCAGCATGAATCTGAGTTATTTCCCAGGGAGCTCTAATGGACTTGGGTATTCAAATCCCTCAGAAGATCAATCTTCTCTCCCATGTGCTGCTGCAAACACTCCCCTTGCCCMGTGGTTCTCAGGGCAGAGCTGCTCCTCTTGGACCCAGGATGGTGCCCGTGGCCCAAGGGGACCAAGCCCTGCATCCTCACCAGGCACAGCATCTCATCCTCATCATCATCTGCATCCTCACCACAGCATCTGCATCTCAGATATTTACCCAGCTCAGGAGCAAGGCCATGGGGAAGGTCACAGGTGAGGTGACAATGAGAAATGCACAGAAAGACACAAGGAGAAGCTCAAGACATTGYCCATGGCTTTGGAAAAACACTCAGGGAGAGGCAAGGACCAGCTACAAAACCAGGCCACATGGCCCCAACAACTCTGCTCGGGCAGATTTGACCTGACAACTTAAAAGCTTTCACTGATAGTGCCACAAGCTTGCCCCAGGTAAAGCACACGTACAGAAATGTTTGTTAGACAACAAACCAGAGCTGTGCTCAGAGCTTTGCCACTCTCCTGTGGCAAGTGGAGAARAGAGATTCAACATCACAATTAATGAATGCAATCCCTTCTGCCCTTTCCTCTTGGCTTTGTTTTGCTCTCCTTTCCCTTGCTGTAYCTGCTGAATGCTGAATTTCATGTCCAGGCTGTGCTGTGGGGAGGGATCATATTCCAATAGCTGCCAGAGCTGAAGCTTCTCAGGCACAGAACTGAGGAGTTGTCAGCCTGCAGGGGCAGCTGCAAACAGGGGCTGCAGCTCCAGGTCGGGGACATTGGGCACCCAGACCTGGCCCTGGCCAGGGGAGCTGCACAGCAGCTCATCCCCACCTGCAGCTCCACCAGGCTGCCTCCTGCCCCAGCCCTGAGGTGCCTGCTCTGTGCCCACCTGGGCAGCAAGGAGCTCTGTCCCATCCAGCAGAAGTCAAACCTTTTCTTTGGCTGGCTGCAAATCACTCAGACCACTGCAGGGAGGCACCCACGAGGGGAGGGGGAAGTACAGGTGAAAAATTACAGTCTCCAGCTGTCCATGAAGATGCTTAGGTTAAAAAAAAAAACCCACCACCAACAACAACAGCAACAAACCACCTCTGCTATGAGCTGGATTCTAGAGGTAAAATTCCTGTCCTATTTCAGCGGCTTGGTGACAGCCGAGGCTGTGCTGAGGAACCTGAGCTTTGTGAGCAGCACAGGCTGCTGGTGCCATCTGSCGTTCCGGAGCCACAGCACATCAGGAACAGCCGCACGAACGATTAAGACTTGACTAATTCSTGTCTGGCATAAATGAAAATCCTTCAGATGCCTGAGGGTCTCCTGTGGCAGTTTAGGGATAAATGTGGTTTTAGGMAAAATTTGCTTACATGGGAAATATCACAAGCAAATCCTTGCTGACACAGTCCTTGATGCTGTGTGAAATTAGACACAATGCCCTTCTAGAAGCAAAGAATGGGACAGAAACAGAGATAGACACTTACTTTTAGGGTGAAATTACTTTTAGCTCTAGCTTAGTTAGTTACTTTCAGCTCCTCAGCCAGGAGTTTAACTCCTGTAGCTCAAAAATTCRTCAGTCCCAAGGAGAAGAGCACCAAGCTGGTTTCCTAAAAATTATGTCCTGTTTAGGATAAACAGAACCATCTCCATATATAAAACCAGAGAGAATCCCAGCCTCTGATCCAGTTCCTCCACTGAAGGCACTTGAAGAGGCTCACAATCCCTACCTGGAAAAATGCCTTTTCMAAACACCCAGTTTGCACCCAGCCTGACACAGACAGCAGGTCTCAAGGCATCAGTGYGAGTTTCACCAGGGATATTATTTTGCTGGTCCCAATTCAGCCGCTTTGTATGAGAATCATTTTCACTGTTCTTACAGAGAGCTATTTATACTGACCATTGAGCTCTGCCTTAAGCACTTAAGCCTGCTGTCTAGCCAGAAAAGAGGCTTCCCACCAACCTCCAYGCCTCTTCCTGCGCCTGCTGGTCCCCCAATGCTGATAAAAGGTGCTGTGCCACACAGGAGTCAGGAGGAATATTTCTGCCAGAGCACAGGCAATGTAACTTTTAAACGTCCTTGTTTATGGTCACGAAAACCTGCAGACTTGGGGGCCAGAGGTGCTTGTGTGTCCATCAAGAGAGCTGCAGCTGTTGGTTTGGCATCCTGAGCACGCTGGGAGCTCCTGCCAGAGCTAAAAGCAGCGAGCGCGGGCGGCGCCGCGGTCCCCGCTCTGCACGTGTCCTGTGTCCTGTGTCCCAACCATCCCTGCTCAGGCAGCCCAGGCAAAGGGCTCTGCCCTCTCTGCCCCAATAATTTAACTCCATCTCCTAAGCATCAAGAGGAGAACCCTTGGAACCAAGGGGAGCTGTAGGAACCACTGTCACGATGGGAAACGGAGATGGTGGTGGCTGCTTTAGCGAGAGGGCTGCTCGGGGAAAGGCCAGGATAAAAGATTCCTCTCTGGAAATATCTCATCTGCAAAGCCTAGACCCGCATCAAACTCTGACATGTTTTGCAGAGCTGTATTTGATGCAGCTTGCAGAGGACCCAGCTGGGGGACACATCAGTACAGACCAKAGATATCAGGGCAAGTGTCCCACCCAGGGCTGGCAAGCACCCAACAATGTTCACCCCTCCTCAAGCTGCCTATAGACAAATCTGTATGGCCCAGACTGGCACAGGCTTAAATTACAGTGGAAAATACATTAGATACATCAAAATACCTGAAATGAAACCCCAGGGAATGCTGCCAGAACGCAGCACTAAGAGAGCTGTAAGAGCACCCAGTAAAGCAGTGCCTCGAGGCAGCATCCAGTAATGCCTTTATTGCAACACCCTGGGAGAACTTTCMTCTGAGCCTAGCCAGTCTCCCCACTAAAATAAAGTTCCTGGGATTCAGCATGTGGAGAGCAAGCAGGCACCTCTGCTAAGCTGCTTTCAGAAGTTAATACTGACAGATGACTGAGGATATCTGCCAGCAATGCCACCTCTGTTATGTAGCAGCAAAGTTCCAAATTGCTCCTGCTCATCTGCACTCCTTTTCCACCACACTTACCCAATATGCACCAGCATAATTTAGAAGAGTATTTGGCTAATGTGGTCAGAGATAATCTGAATTTACAAGATGCYCATGATAAGCACCTAGGCTAAAACTACTGATCTGTCTGGCTCACTGAGAACATCTGATCTTAAATGGAACAACAATGTCAGGAGAAAGGTCAAATGTGTCCCTGTTGTCCAAACAGAGCCCTCACAGGAACCTGTACTGCTCCTCTGAAGGCAGAGGAACCAAAGGGCAGGGCCCAGAGCACCAGCCCAAATTTGGGGCTGGAGCAGGGTGCTGGTGAGGTGAGGGCAGCTCAGCCAGTGCTGGTCTCAGGCTTGGTTCAGTTTAACCAGACTGGGCTGAGTGTACTGGTGAGTCCAGTKTCAGACAGGTTTGATGGAGTGCAACCAGCCAAACCTGGCAGGGTCTAGCAGAGGTTGCCACCCTCATGGAGTCCCCAGGGTGGGAAGGCAGGAGGGGAGGCTTGGGGGCACTGCCAGGACCCACTCACAGCCCCTCTGCTGCCTTGGACATCAGCCAGGCTGTGACAGTGGCACCTCCATGTACTGGAACCTCCCAGAGGCTCTTGTCTCTCTCAGATGGTGATGTTCAATTTGCAAACGTCCTCTGCCCTGCCTGAGGCTCTCCTCTCTCTCAAATGGTGATGTCCAGCTTGCAATCACTGTCCTGGAGGCAGAGCCCTGGCTGTCCCCACCCTCCCCAGCCCTGCAGTGGGTGCAGGAGCTGTCCTGGCACAGCCTCCCTGGCACACCCAGCCTGTCACTGCCACAGGTAACCTGGAACTCTTTGGGAAACACCTGCTGGGACCTGCCAGCCTACCTGGAGCTCCTCACTCCTGAAATTCCCAGCACTGCCAAGCTCCCTCCCTATCCCCAGCTCCCTTGTGGCACAAACACCAGCTGGTGCCCAGCTTCTTCACGCAGGGGTGGAAAGGTGAGCTGGGTTTCCTCAGGAAGTGAGGAGCTCCTGCCTGAACTCTGAATACAACAGTCAGAATTAATTCAATTTTTACTGTCAAAACTACCCCAGACACCAACTCGCCACTGAAGATACCCAGTCTCTCCACAGGGCACATCCCTTCATCTCCACAGGAAGATTTCTTTTACCTGCACTCCTCATTCAGAAATCTCTCTGAAAAATAATTAAAAAGGAGACCCTATTCATCTGCCTCAGAATCTGATGTATAAATTGAAATGTCRCTTCAGAGGCCTTTGACAAAGCCATTCAGGAAGGAGGGCCCCAGCACTTGTGGCCTTTGCACCTGCTGCTTTTCCATTTTGGGAAGGGTTTAAGATGGCTGGAATAGCCAGTCTCTTCCCACCACCCCTGCATTCAAAAAGCTCCAAAAGTTCATCTGGGAATCACTCCCCCAAGAGGTGAATAATAGTTTGAATTCCTCGAGCTGGATTGTCTGGTGAGGGGATTCAAGTAAATCCCATGGACTTGTGGCAGAATTTCCAGAGGAAGGGGAGAGCATCCCCACACCACAGCCCATGCTATGAGCAGGACCCATCCCATCCTTGAGCCCAAATGGTCTTGATACACAAAAAATGTAGAAACCACCATTAATAACAGTGCCAGGAGAGATGCTTTAGCCAAAAGTAATTCACACCTTTTCACACAGCTTCTGGGACTCRGTGTGGATAAAGCAGGAGGGCAACAGGAAAAGTCTGAGGGTTTGTGCTTGCAGGAAAGCAAACCWCAAGTCATGTTTCAAACTGGGAATCTGGGGAATCCCACAAAAGGTAAATAATCATTCAGTACCTTACATGCTGGGCAGGGTTCTGCAAAGCAGCTGRGTTATTTCCATGGCCACACAGCTGCTGAAGGCTGGCCAAGCCAAGCCTGAGCAGGATAACCCAGCCCAGCCACGCAAGGGCACTGCTGAGGGGCACACAAGAACCAATTTGTTTATAGATACAGAGCAATGGCAGCTTTTGGGGGGKATCCTGCCCTTTGTGCATCACACAAAGCAATTCCTCCAAGGGTCTGGGGCACAGGAACCCCCCTAGAGCTGCTGCAGTGACACTGAGGGACACAACCCCCAATCCAGAGTTAACCTCCCTCCCTCCCCAGGACCCCTCAGTGCACCTGGGGTGAAATGCAGGTGTACAGTGGCCCTGCAGCTCTGCCACCATCACTGCATCCCCTCAGCCCAGCAGGATGCCATGCCAGGCTGCTCCAGCCAGCCAGACACCTGCTGGCTCCACCAAGACACCTCCCTGCATTCCTCAGCATCTGGGAAGAAGCTCAGGTTTTCTTTCTATCCCAAGTGAATAGGAAATTCTTGACATTCCAGATCTGTATAAGAGAGTCCTGCTTCTAATGAAGTTTTTCTGCACTTCTCTTTCAATGTGGAGAGCCACAATCGACCTGAGCTGGCACCTTTCCAGCACTCAGGGCTATTAGCATTTCAAATTATAGGCAATTATGGATCTGGCCACCTTTGTGTCTCACAACACTGGACCTGTTTTGCTCCAGCTAATGGTGCCACCCTGTTGACTTTCAAGCAGGCTGGAGGGAATAAATTGCTGCAGTTTATTCCCATACAGCTGACATTCCCGCCATGCCATCACTCACAAGCAGGGATCTGAACATTAGAAATGTAACCCACCACCCCAGACMGCCTCAGACCTCGGAGGGAGCTGCTGGAGAGGAGACTTTCCACTTCAAGACTCAGCACCGACACAAACTGCTGGCAGCAAGAGCCCCAAACCCAAACTGATGGCTTACAGAGGTAAGTAACACTTTAATTCCARCATATTAACCATGTTCTCAGGATGTTTGATGCTTTTCAGAGATGGGGAACAGAGGCAGGGATATGATTTTCCTTTTCAGAGAGCAGCATTCCCCTTGCTGGCGCACCAAGCTCTGCTCTTACCTTTGGGCTCATCAAGGCTGGTGATTTGAGCATCCTGGCAGCCCAGGGGCTCCAAGCCCACAAATCCTTGACTCAGCCCTGCTGCCTGCATCAGCCCCTCTCAGCCTGGCACCCAGGAATATTTTGCTTTCAGAGCAGGAGAGRACTCCACTGCCCACCAGGGCACCCCAGCTCCTCAGCAGGGGCACAAGGGGTGAAGCCACAACAAGCTCTGCTCCCCTGAATGTCTCACTTCATTCTKGGGGTGCTCTGCAAGCAGGCAATCCACCAGTGCTCCATTCAGTGTCCTGAGAGCAGGTGAAATGGTCCCCAGGACCCTCAGCTGTGGGCTGGGCTGTGCAGCAGAGCACCCACAGGGCTCCACAGCCTGGTGCTAAACGTGGCTCGTGGACAGGGAGAGAGAAAAGAGGTAGAGGGGCTACAGGGAAGAGAGTGGCCAGAAATTATATTACAGCTTCTCAGTGGTGTGCTCTCAGAGCAGTGAGAGCTGTAGGTAACGCAGGTAACCAGAGCCACAGCACTGGGGGTTAGATTTAGTCTTTCCCCCTGTGCTCCACCCTGCAGCAGCTCAGGCTGCTCTGATTCTCTGCCAGCACATCATTTACAGCCACAGAAGCTCACTGTGCGGCCCTGGGCCGCCAGAACCCGTCACTGTGCGGCCCTGGGCCGCCAGAACCCGTCACTG
>JACDOX010000099.1:1649884-1811838 GCA_014549065.1 Cardinalis cardinalis | reverse complement strand
GCCGCCAGAACCCGTCACTGTGCAGCCCTGGGCCGCCAGAACCCGTCACTGGCTGCTCCTGTGCCCCCAGAACCCGTCACTGTGCAGCCCTGGGCCACACCAAGGAGGAGGGACAGCCTGTCTGTGCCCCTGCAGCAGGGCAGCAGCAGAGGGTGACCTCAGGCCATGGGCAGGGCAGGAGCCACAGCCCAGCCCCAGGGTACAATAAACACCTGGCCCAGGTCTGTATGTTGTCATCTCATTGCAGGRGTTCCATGCTTTTGTCTCCTATCACAARAGTTCCAAACCTTCTTGGTGTTTCTCATGGGCAGCTCCTCAGAGCACTGACTCTCTCTTCACAAAGCAGCCAAACTGACTCCAGTTCCCTTCTCAACCAGCCACCCCACTCTTTTATAGCACTCTTCTACTCATTGGTTACAGCTGTGCCTGGTAAAGTCAGGCCTGCTCCTAATCTGTGATAATTGGCCCAGCTGCCACTCCTTAGGGGTGAGATTACTTTCTACACCATCTTAATTTCCTTATATTCCATCCCACTACATCTGCAGGCTTAATCCAGAGGGTTGTGACAATGGCCAAGTGTGGATGGGAGTGTGGAGCCTCCCAGCTCCAAAGGAGCTGCTGGGTCAAGGATTTCCTCAGCAGATTGAGATGTGAGGCAGAATTTGCCCCTTGAAATGAACTTAATTCCCTTTGTTTTCTAAGTATCTTCCTTTTCATGTTTTTTCTTTCTGGTTGCATTAATTAGTAGGTTTGGGGTATCCAAGAACTTTGTCCCTRGCACTGGTAKCCCCTAGAGAAATTCCTCACTGTTGTTGCAAAAGGCACCAAGAAAACTGAGTGGGGTGTCCTCACTGCCTGAGAGAGGAACTTTGTCCACTTTTCACTAACATAATTAACAAGAACTCTAACTCTCCTCTACCTCTGCTGCTAATTTAACCTATAACATTTTAGTCTYATTTACAGACCAGCTCTCTAAGCAGAAGCAAACTTCTCATTTTTACCAGGCAGACACAAAGCTCTCCTGTGCCTCACATGCTTTTTATTGGCATTTCCTAATTTCCAAAGGTCACACAGGGCAGGGCACAGCCCCTTGCTGGGTGCCAGGCCTGCAGCACAAGCTGGAGTCCAAAGCCACCCTGACATAGCTGCACTTGTGACAACTTTCCAATGCAGCTGGSTACACATTAAATCAGGCATTTTTTGGTTCTGAGAGACTTTCCAATAATAAGCAGTATCATTGGCACATATGCTACCTCTGCCACTCTCCAGAAGACAGGAAATTAAAGCCCTTCTGCATTTTTAGGGGTTTTCTACCCAGAAAGTTTGTGTTAGCTGCCAAAAAGAAGGTAATCCAAGCACACACTGAGATCACTGCCTAGACGTGCTCTTGGCAATTAGCATGATGTCTAGCAAATCAACTTTTCACTGTAGAACAGCTTTTCACAAGAGGGGAACACTGGGAGTATGACCAGGAAACCTTTCCAGCAGTGGCAAACACAAACAGGTGAAGCACACTAGCAATGCAACAATTACAGGGTGAGAGAAACAGGTAAGGCATGCCTTGCTTTTCTAAAGAAATGGCATTAAAATCTGAGAGTTTAGGCACAGCATGTCTRTGGTTACAAGTTTACAGCTCTGATTTATACTGAGTCAAGTGCAGGCTAAAATCAGGCCTGGCTGCTGGTGGCCTTTGGGTGGAAATGAACAGATTTGCTGTAGCAAAGCACTCGGGCTGCTCACAGCCCCAGAGTTTTGTATGACACCAGCTGCTTCCATATCAAATGCTGTCCCTGGAGTTAAAATTAGCCTGGTCCTATTTCTGGGGGGGTTTGGCTGTGCAGACACTGCCCATGGGCTGCTGGCTGTGAGCAGTCACTGCCTGGCACCAGCTGGGCACGGGGGGTCTGTGGGAGCCCAAATCCCACAGAATTCACTGAAACCAACCTTTCCTCCTCCTTGGGCACGTGGCACTGTCACAGGAGGTGTTTGGGAGAGCTTGGATGGCACAGTCTTGATGCCTGCTGGGCACAGACAATAACCATTAGAACTCATTTTTCATTCAAGAAACATCTGTGCAAGTTATTTAATTTTATGCAATCATTCCTGCCAGCTCAATTTTCTGTAAAATGGCTTGGGGTTTGTAAAGCTATTTCCCTATAAAAGGCTGCCTTTGACTGTACRGTGACAGGTTGATTTAGGCAATCTGAACAATGATGGTTTGGGGAATTGGCACCTTTAACTGCTTCACAGTCTGCRCCTTAGCTCTTCCAAACTACAGTGCTTGCAATATCCTGGCTATTTGCACTTTTTAAATGCACAGTTTATKCTCTGTGTAAAAGTTTCCAGACAGGAACAGTTTTCTTTGCCCCATTTTACAGTGCAAGAGGTAGGTGCCTGCTCTGAGTGTGGTGGTGATTCTGCAGCACATGCAGCAGGCTGYTCTCCCTGATTTGGTTATATGGTGCATTCTGGCTCCCAGCAGTTCTGGATAATTACCACGAGCCCTGCTGCTGAATCAGACTCAAATTTGGTGTAGACTCAAATTCTCTTTTAGATGCTGAAGCTGCCCCAGCTCCTCTGGTGAAGAAATCAGGGGTAGGACCTGAGAACAAGTATTTAAGAGACCCCAGCTCTGTCCCACTGCACAGCAGCCCTCCAGCCTCTGCAAGGCCCATGCAGAGGAAACAATTATGGAAAATGCCCTCCTTGTGTTGGCATCACTGCACCCCCTGCTCCCCCTCATTCCACAGCCCCCACAGCCTGCTCCAGCACCATTTGAGAGGGGCTTGAGGTTACTCTGCTGCTCAGGTGGCAGCAGAGGGAAGAGCTTAGGCAGGAGCTGGCCAGAGACCCCAAACCTGTGCTCTCCTCTCACTCCCCACAGCACTGCACACACATGGAGGGAGCCAGGTTACACATCCCTCGTGCCCAGCAGCTGCTCCTGGGGCTCACAGGCTCAGCACAAACCCCCCAGCTCCTGGGGGAGCCCCAACSCTGCTGGGTGCCTCTGGAAGGGCACCTCTGGCCAGAGCCTTGCACCACCGCCATGGGGACACGGCCCCACCTCTCAGCAGCCCAGACAGACAATTCTCTGGCCAGTGGGCTAAAAACACCTCCTGGAGTGTCAGGGAAACCAGAGAGCTTTAAATAGCGCTCCTCACAGCACCCAGGCTGCAGGGGGTTCTGGGCTCCTGGCTGACTGTGCTGGTCCAGGTCTCACCCCCTGACTCTGCTCTGCTTTGGAAGGGCTGGCACCGCCTGCCCCAGGGGCAGCAGGGCTGATGGAGCTGAGCTGGGACAGGATCTCTGGGCCACAATTCSCTGAGGGCACCGCTGAGAGGTGATGAAGGACTCTGTGCACAGCTCCCCTGCCCGGGGCACTGCCTGGGAGCAGCTCCCGTGGAGCAGCCCTGTCRCTGCCTGCCCTCACTGCAGCCTCCTGCAGCAGCAGCACGAGCAGCTCGGGAGCCTGGTGTGCCCTGGGACAGCAGAGCTGACATTGCAGCAGGCTCAGGAGCTTTGCTTCATCTCTGCATCTGCCAGCTTTGATGATTTCAGGTCTACATGGCAGCAGCATCAGAGCACCAGTCAGTAACTGGGATGGTGTTCGCAGGGATCTTAGGATGAGGGGAGAGAGGAGGATCTGACTCCATGTTTCAGAAGGCTTGATTGATTATACCATGATATATATTACATTAAAACTATACTAAAAGAATAGAAGAAAGGATTTCATCAGAAGGCTAGCTAGGAATAGAATAGCAAAGAATGATAACAAAGGTTTGTGGCTCGGCTCTCTGTCYGAGCCAGCTGACTGTGATTGGCCATTAATTACAAACATCCAACATGGGCCAATCACAGATGCACCTGTTGCATTCCACAGCAGCAGATAACCATTGTTTACATTTTGTTCCTGAGGCCTCTCAGCTTCTCAGGAGGAAAAATCCTAAGGAAAGGATTTTCCATAAAAGATGTCTGTGACAAGTAACCACTTGAGGGACACCTGTGTGACAGGAGATGACAGGAGCTACAGCAGGCACGTGCTGCTTTGCATAGCACTTGGGAGAAAAATGTTATGCAGGCTCTGCAAAAGCTACCCCACATTCCTATTTGCATCTGAGTGCAACAGAGCTGCTGCTGTCACTCTGGAGACATCCCATTTGAATGTGTTCCCATCTGAGGACACACTTTCCTTTTATTCCCATGCAAATGAAATCAGCTAAGTAAAATCATGATGTTTGGGGACAGAAAAGGCTTTTTCTCCATTTTGGTAATTACTACTATAGCAAAGACATCCTGTGCTACAGGATGCTGTAGCAGTTGCAATTCCTGCAGTGCTGTACACAAAAATTCCTCTTCCTGAAGGAGGGACATGKAACAGGTGTGGTCTGGGGCCAGTGGAGATCAGAACTCGGTGCAGAAAATGCAAACGTAAGGGTACAGCCAGGGCAGCAGAGTCATCCCTGGGGCTCTGGATAGCAAAGCCATGAGTCACAGCTGCTGCACTGGTCACACATCTCCCGTCTCCTCAGCCTGCTGGAATGAGAGCCACCTCCTTGGAAGGTGTGCCCCACGYGGAGCTTGGGGCAGGACGGGCTCCCTGCCCTCCTCTCTGGCCCTGTTAACTGATCCTCCCTCTGGCATGCAGCAGAGTCACTGGGCCGTGCTGGGGAGGTCACCCGCTCCCTGCCTGAACAGTGCACGGCACAATTTCTACCTTAAAATAAAACCACTGTGAGTTGTTGTATTATGGCTGAGGCTCTATAGTAAATGCAGGGCAACCCCGAGAAAGGGGAGAAAGATGAAGTGGACTCCATTGACATCAGAAGGCTAATTAATTAYTTCATTATACTGTATTATTCTATGCTATATTACACCACATCTAAAACGAATCTGCCAAGCACTCRACTGCCYAGAATCTYGTGACTGTCAGTGACAGTCCCAGCACACACACCTGGATCCAAGTGGTCAGTGAATCAAAACTCTCACACCAGAACCCAATCACCAATTCCCTTCAGGTAAACAATCTTCCACAATGCATTCCCTTTGTGCACAAACACAGGCACAGCAAATGAGATAAGAATTGSTTTTTCTTTCTCTGAGGTTCCTTGCTGAAATTCCCAGAGAACATCCCTGGGAAGTTGTGCCTCGCTTTTGTCTGTGAAGAGAAACATGGCCACAAGAGATCCTGTGGGAGTGGGAATGACACCGTGCAGCAGCGTGCAGGGACAGGCAGGGCTGGGATGGGACTGCTGCCCTCCCCAGCACAGGYGGGCTGTGCAGCAGCTGGAGCCGATGGATGCTCCCAGCAAGGAGGGGAGGGACAGGGCTGGATGGCTCAGAGCCGTGCCCAGCCCAGCCCTGCCTCGGGGCGCCAGCTCAGCACTAACCCTGAGCTCTTAGGGAGCAGGAATCCTGGAGGCTGAGGCTGTGSGTGTTCCCTCACAGCTTTCAGGAAAGAATTCCACGTAGCTTTGTTACAGCATCCTAACCGCAGAGACAGCATTCACGGGTTCTTGAAACAACATTCTTTCCATGGCACATAGGATTCACACAAGGAACCCTCAGCCTCCAGAAACAGCCTCTGGGATGTGCCATGGGAATGCCAAAGACACAGCACAGGCACAGATGGCCAGAGGCTGCC
This sequence comes from Cardinalis cardinalis, assembly GCA_014549065.1. Lineage (NCBI taxonomy): Eukaryota > Metazoa > Chordata > Aves > Passeriformes > Cardinalidae > Cardinalis > Cardinalis cardinalis. Next base: position 1,806,197 of record JACDOX010000099.1, on the reverse strand, counting down.
CMAGTGCTGTTGGCTGCGTTCACACCTGCACATCCTCTGCAGGTCACAGCCGTGGGCACAGAGCCTYCACCCCAGGGCCTGCAGTCTGGGCTCAAAATCCTCCTACAGCTCTGTAATGCTCTGGCACGCAATGAAGTGGGGCAGGGCTGGGTTTTCTTACAGGGAAGAAAGGAAGGAAATTAGCAGGATTTCTGTTTGACACGAATATACTTTAACAAGTATGGAGCCTCATGACTTCAAGTGGAAGCTTAGCATCTCTTAAAATAAGCCCGAGGCGTCTTTTAATGTCGGTGCTTAAAAGGGGATTTAGTCACTTGGTTCTAGGAACTCCAGTTTGACTCAAGTGTCCAATATCTGTCGGCAGTTCAGCTGTTATCCAAATAAGGGGAGGGAAAGCCAGGATTTTCCAGCCCTGAGAAACAGCTGTGCTCAGAAGAGGCATGCAGCACGAGGGATAAAATTAATTCCYCCTCACACAGCCCTGGTGTGTGAGCCTGTCCCAGCCTCTGGATGAGGCCCTGGTGTGTGAGCCCTCCCAGCCTGTCCCTCTCGCTAGGCGGCCCCCGAGCCCTGCCAGGGCCCTGCTCTGCCCCGGGCACCTCCAGGAAACCCAAAGGAGATTTGAATGGGCAGATATTGAGATCCCATCTCTCCACACTGCTCTTGGAGTGGGACACGTGCCTGTGAGCACAAGCACCCTGAATGTGTGCACACCTGCACCCACATGCAGTACAACGCCACTGAGCCACACACTGGGTGTGGTTATTCACCATCTCATCAGGGATCTGCCTTAACTAGTTCCAAAATTAAGCTTTCCACTGTGCTCTTTCCTATATTGAGGTTATTGTCCAAATGCCATTACATTCTGAGAGCTGATGCTCTTTTCTTTGCATCCCTTGCTCTGTAAATTGGACAAACCCAGCTTAAACTTAGCAGTGGCTTTGAAGCATGAAGCACAGGACACTCATTCCTGCTGCCATGCTGGTCTCTGTGCTTGGCAGTCCTTGCTAATTCCAGAGGGAGCCAGTCCTTGAAAGCCAGCACACCTTTCTGCCCTCCCCAAATGTGTATGGAAATGTCCACAGGAGTGCCAGACACAACTTTGAGATGCAAATCCCCAGCCTGCTTCATGGGAGGCATTAAAAGCTGAATTCACAGAAAAGGAGCCTCTGAAATTGTGCTCTTCAGTGCTAACTGTTCTGAAAATATGCCAAAAATAAAAGAGGTCTTTGAGACATACTCAGCTGCATTTCTACAATTTAGAAAGACTCTCAGCAAGCTTCACATCCAACCAGGATTCTGCWGTTTCTGTGAATACCTTATCCATGGCTACAATAACCTCTTCCAGCTACTTGATTATTTTCAGAATATCCCAGCTGACACAAACCTGCCCCACGCCCCAGCTGAAGAGCAGTGATTTTAAGAAATTGTTCCACAAAAATCACAACAGTCTCTGCAGCCCAACTGATCTTCTCRGGATTCTTGGAGCGTAGAAAGAGAAGCAAATAAAATCACTCTTTTCTCACTTCCTACTGAAGTCTCATYATTCACACCCCAGGAGCAACAGAGAAGCCACTTTATGATCACACATTCACACCACTGAGGAACTCACAACTAGGGAGCTCACTACTAAATGGTGACAATTTCCCTGTTTAGCCATATGGCACAGAAGAAATACAGCTCCAGACAGAGCTTTCTGCAGCCCACTGCCACTGGGAGAGCCTCATTCTTTGCAGACCTATTCATATCTCTGTTAAGCCCTAGAGTAGTGCCACAAGACACCCAAGTGTCTGGCACACCCTCCCAAAGCTTGAACACCTCTGTGAAAGTGAGTAGCACCATCAGGTACATGCAGATGGTTTGCAAAATGCATCATTTCCAAAGTGATTGGAAGTTGTTATCCCGTGCATCTATTCAAGGTTGCTTTTTAAATAGAAGACAAGCTGGTACATCAGTGTGATGTTGCAGTCTAGCTCTGCCTCCCTCCTRAGTGTAAATTTCAAATGTACTCCTCCCCTCTCCACACACTCTTTGCAATGCAGTGTATTTCAGATCCAGCAGATGCTCGTCTTGTTCCTAAAACAGACTTAATGTGTTTTCCATGATCTAAACACCTGGCAAAAGGGCTCTGTGCAGATTTAATACTTTCCTAGCCCYGTGTTAAATTTGTCCCAGTGTTGCCCATAGCATAATTCTGCAGCCATGTCAGCTATTCAGGTAATGCCAGAGCGTCGTCGTCACGGTTTGTGTCAAGAGCATGATCTGGATGTACCTTGTAATCATCCTGGTGTTGGGTTGCAAAGGTCCTTGGACTCTTCATTTGGCTGACTCTAATTCTGTCCACTTCACAAAGATCTAGAGTTACACTAAGTAAAGGTTGACATTTACATGAGACACCAGCACTGCTAGAATGACTCACCAAGGTAAAACCTTGGCTAGATATTCTTTCAAGGGCGTAAATTGTAGGGTGATGACTCTTCACAGACTCGTAACATCACAGAATGGTTTGGGTTGGAAAGGGTTTTGAAGACCATCTCAACTCCCTTGCCATGGGCAGGGACACCTTCCACTGTCCCAGATTGCTCCAAGCCTCATCCAGCCTGGCCTTGGACACTTCCAGGGATGGGGCAGCCACAGCTGCTCTGGGCAACCTGTGCCAGGGCCTGCCCACCCTCACAGGGAGCAAGGTCTGCTAACCTGCTGTAGAAAACCTCTCTGCTTAGCAAGGCAAACACAGGCAGAGGGACAGGTCACACACAGAGCTCCTCAGGATGTGGGATCAGGAGCTCAGAAGTCTGAGAACTGACAGCTACAGAAGCCTGGAGCATCACTCATAAGGAAAAGGAGTTGTGCCAGAGAGAAAACAGATACCTCAGAGTGACCTTCCAGTGTTTTCTTGGAAGCTGAATGACCTCCCATTTGTACTGCTGAGTTGGAGAGCCACACACACAGGACAGCTTTGGCCTCCAACAGGAGCCCACTATTTCAGCCACGTGAGACCAATTAGCAGCGGCAGAGCTTGTCAGCATTGCAGCCAGTGCCCAAATGCTCTCAGGACATTTACTCTCCCAAACACACTCTGCCCTTTAAAGCAGCACCAGCCATCGTGTTCAGCAGGCTTGAAAGTCTCCTGGTTTACTAAAAATCCTCAGCCCTCAGGTCATTAKGTCTCAATCAAAACCAGGGAATTCAGACTAAAGCAGTGGCTGTCCCAGCACTGAAGCTCATAAGCCTTTTATCTGTTCCCATGAACTCTCCTTTACCTAAACCTAAGATCAACAGTGAGAGCATCCAACACACTCATGGGAAGCAAACTGTGAAACAGAGGGACCACACAAGAGGAGGTGAGAACAGAGCATCCAAYGTGAGCCATGGGTGTGAAGAATGAGTTTTTCTACAAACAGAGGTGCTGCCAGCAACGTGGATTTCAAGGATGGCTTCTGCTTTTCASTACACACCTGCAGCAGCCAAGAACAAGCAGAATTCCCAGTGATGGGGTCTTCACTCAGCTGAACTGACAGGATCTGCCCTGATGAGAGGTTAACCCAGCCTTTCTCAAGCTCTGGCAGCTGCAGCAGCCCACGCAGAGCTGCCTGTATTTACTGTGGGAACACKGGCTGCCTGGTGTGTCACAGGGCATCAGGCCAGGCACCCTTGCAGCCCTGACAGCCACCATCCCTTGGCCATGGTCTCTGCCACGTCAGGAGGTCTTAGCAGCAGTGATCACATGGAGGAACCGATGCCACGCAACCGAGGAACYGTCTTGAGCACAAGCTCATGAGCTGCTGCTATTCCTGCTTAGTGCTAAAGTTCAGTGCCTCTTTCATCATACTGGAAACTTGTCAGGAGCTGCTCTTATCCAGTCCAGTGGAGCAGCCTCTCTCCAAGACCTTGCTCCAGACACAGTGTGTGCAATGCCTCCTGCAGCACCTCCCTGGTCCCTCACCACAGATGGCCAAGRCCCCTCTGACAGGGGAACCTCTGTGCCCTCTTCTGTGCATGTTTTGTGTGAGCCCAGGCTGATCATGGCCTTGGAAACAGAGTGGAACATGAAGAGTSATGGCAGTTCTGAGGATGATGAAGTCTTTTGTTGTGCAGAAAAAGAAGGGGCAATGATCCTCCAATGCAGTTTTGTTAATGGTGTCTCAGGTGCATGGGACACTCTTTAAAGCAGCTATGTCAGTACAGGAACTCCTTTCACAATCTGAACATGTCTGATTTTTCATCACCCTTTTTCTTTGGAGGCAAAATAGAAAAAGCCCAAATCATCCAATATTCCAGGTCCTGAAAACTGACTATACCAACTGTTACCTGATAGACTGGAAGGCAGCACCTCAGGAATCTGTGGTGGAGTCCAGCCAGGATTGGTTTGCAGTGGGAACCCAGGGCAACTCAAAAACATTCCCAGGCCCTGCTCCCACATCCAAGGGTTTGGGATTATCCAGCAGCCCTTGCATCACAGCTCAGCCCTGTTGATGATGGCCTCATGCTATGATCTTGGACAGGAGCCATCCATGTAACTTGGGTCTTTTATAGAGGTCTGTATCAATAATCTTGTCAAAGTGTCTCCATGTTCTGGAGGTGATCTGAGCCTACTCTCAAATACTCAGGACGCTTCTATTTCCTCTGTGTGACCCCAACCAGGCAATGCCCAGTTCACAAAGCAGTCATTGCTGTGCTGTAAGGGAAAGGAGGTAGCTCTAAACACCCACTGCTTTCTGTTTGTCTCTGCAGGTTCTCAGGGTAAATCCGACGGCTAAGCCTCCTTGCAAGTCTCAGCATCCTGTCGGGGCCAGAGGAATGTCACAGTAAGTGATCCAAATATTATTGGATGAAGTATTCTCAGCCTCCTAAAGCCTCTGTCTCCATCCTGCCCTGGTTTTTTTTCCCTACACAYTTGGTAAAAGCAGAGAGCCACCAGTGTTTTTCTGTTCATGGTTCCTCAGCCAGTGCAGTCTCTCACAACCATTCAGTTCACCAGAGTTACACCACTTTAACTCAGCCTTATCTACTGACACCCAAAGAGCAGCTTACACACGTTTTAAATTATTATTTACAGCATCCTAGAAATATTTTGCAAGGATCAGCTCAGGCTTATCAACAAGTGTCTAAGAGGCAAAGGTCAGCGTTAATACCAAGRTCTGGACCCTAAGCCCTGGAAAAGGGCTCTCTGGTTTAGAACATTTCCTGATCAGAATTGCCAGGAGCTGATGGAGCAGGTGACAGGGCTGGAAATGCCCAAGGGGCTGCCACAGTTACACTTCAAAGATTCACTTCAGAACAGAGAGCTGGCTTAGGGCACAAATGTGACTAAGAGCTGGGGAAGTCAGAGCACCCAGAGACAGACTCACATCTTAAGCCAGGCTAGGAGGGAAAGAGATGAAAACATGGGTTAGTTCAAAGATGGGGTTTTAGAAAAAGGCCAGTGTCACAGCAAAACAAGCCCAAGTGCTTCAGTTGCACATTTATATGCAAGACACATGGTTCCAAAGCTAAATGAGACAGAGATGAGTGCACATCAACACTTCACCATGGAACGAGAACATATCTGGTACTGCAAATATTTGATCATCTCAAAACTGCCTTAGTCAGAGGCCTTACTGGAACTTCTGTGACAGCTGAGCTTTAACAGAGGRTATCAGGACAGAGTAGAAGAATCCTGCTCATTTCTCTGCGTTCAGCCTCACTGTGGCAACCACAGACACAGCCCAAGCCAGGGAGTGCCAGACCTGGGACCAGCTAAACCAAGCCAGGATCTCTGTAGAAGGGGACAGCTCCAGCAGCTGCCCTGATCTTTACACAGAGATGTGGGCAATTAATTGGCTTAAAGCTCTGAGCAGCATTTACTGGTCATCAGCTCCTCTTCCCACCCACTTGGTGTCTGCAGGCCAGGGAGCTGTTTCCTCAGAAGCACCTGAGTGGAGGAGACTCTCTATGGAGTATTTCCTAGCCCAGAATGTGAACAACAGAGAAAACACTCTGAATCTTCTTTTCCTTCAAAGGAAAGGGCCAGCAATACAGCCAGGTTTCTGTATGTGAAAAACTCAATCTATAAAAATCTCTTTTCTTTGCCATCTAGATGCAGAGTCCCTCGCTGAGCCTATCTGGGTCTGCCTATGGAACCACGCCTGTGTTTACAAAGGTAAAAAGCACAAGAACAACACAGCCTGTCCTGCAACTCCCAGCATTAGATTTTGCATTTTCTTGTTCCATCAGAAGTCATTTCTAGGCTGGAATATTGGTTCATTTACAATTCAAAAAAGCTAGCATACCTCCTCAGTGATGCTATCAAACTAACATCTTAATTGGTAAACGATCCAGACAGAGCCACTTACAGGAATTAATCTCATTTACTTCCTGCAAAGGAGGCTGAAGTGGGAACCTCACATTGTAGCCACCCTTATTATGTTGCATCCAACRGAATATTTCTTTAAATGCACAAGCAAGGCTTTAATGAGTGTTGGGAAAAAAAATTTCCACTCACAACCCACTGCAAATACATTTAGAAATCAGATAACTGTTGTAAGCAAAATCAAAATACAGGTGAGACCATCTTCCTCCCTGAARGGTGTATCATTTCCTCATAAATGTCTCAGTGGGGAAATACTTATATGGGGAAATACTTATATCAGGCATTTAACATACATGTTTTCTCCTCCAGGGTCTRCAAAACGTAAGAGCCACCAAGGGTCAGCTGGTGGTGTTTGAGTGCCGTGTTCACTCCACTGCCCCCCTGCAGGTTCACTGGTACAGGGAGTACGACCAGATCCTGGATTCTGCTGATTTCCGAACCCTGAGGAAAAGTAGGTGCTGCTGCAGCTCTTGGTGCACAGATATTGCACTGGGACCGGGCAGGACAGGAACGAGAACTGCTCTAAAACCAGGAGATGTTCATAGGGGCAGAGTGTACAGCATCAGATGACCCCAAGTCACAGATGCTGCTGCACAGTCTGCGCTTCCCCTGGCACTGCCCCAGTGGGTCAGGCACAGCAGGGGCAGATTCCAGGCTGCTGGTTATTAATGACAGCCCTGCTGAGCCATGGAGGCATTGCTGCCATGTCCTAGAACTGCTGAGGAACTCGGGGGGGAAAAAGGCATAACCTCATTTCAAACCATTGCTCATACTCCCAGGCATGAGGTCAGAGCTCCAGAGGGCCAAACTCACAGCAGCAAACTCCAAAGTCAGTGGAGCTCTCTGTGCATCCCCTCAGTGGAGCTCTCTGTGCATCCCCTCAGTGGAGAGGTGTCTGTACCACCAGGTCCCCCAGCCACACCTGAGCCTTCCCTACCCACATGCCATTCCTTGTGATGGGCAGAAAGGAGAGGGTTCCTTTGGAACCAGGGTGACAGCTGAGGTGGGGAAGGGAGTGAGGGATGAAGGRTTTGGGTTTTTTCCATTCTGATATTATAATAATTTAAATTCTTTCTCTCTTATCTCGGGCAGAGGCTTGTTCATCAGCAGTTCCTGGTAAGTACACTGTGCATTTTTTGTTAGACTCTTCACCCTACTCAGTATTTCACATCCAAATTGTTTCCTCATCCATAATAAAACAATAATGTCCAAAGGTAGCCAGAAGACAATATTCAATCAGGCCAAGAGCTTTCAAGTTCCTAATCTTGCTGCAAGCACCCAAAACCCCTGATTTTTTTCCACAACACTTGGAAAAARGTATCAATCCTCTTACATTCAGCCAGTGAAGAGTACCCTATGCTAAAAGAAAGCATGTCTACCATTCTGACCTATAATATTTTAAATTTGTGCAAGAAAAGACAGAATTTAGAAAAAAGAAAAAACAAAACAYKAAACAAACCACCAACAAACAAACAARAACAACTAAACAAACAAAACACYGCCACAAAAATGYGCTTTGTTTCATTAATGTTTCATTAAAGTTATTAATCTTGCTCCTTCTAAATCCCTTGACTTCCCATGCCCTCTACATCACTTTTTTTGCACTTTATTAGTGCCAATCCTCACCACTAAGTAAAGAGTCCTGTAAAGAGCAGCTCCTACAGGTTAATGTTTGCCTCTTGTGCTACAACATCATGCCTGAGTCTCTTATTTCAGAGGAAGTCTGCACCCTGGTTATTACAGAAGCTTTCCCAGAAGACTCTGGAATATTTAAATGTGTTGCTGAAAATGAGTTTGGGACTGCAGCATCCAGTGCTCATCTCTCTGTTTCCCCAGGTAAGCACATGGATTTCTGTGTTGAGCAACTAAGCACAAAAGAATTTGCTGCTGCCCAACATCAGGCAGAATCACAGATATTTGTGATTCTGCCTTCAAGCAGAAGCCAGACCCAAACAATTTTCTAGGCTCAAGAGAAGAGAAATGCCCAAAAAAAATGCATTCTGCTTGGGTACCTCTCAGAGCTGGATGCAGGTTGTTTTGTGTTTGCTTTTGGTTCCTCTTCTTCCTGGCTCAAGGATGACAAGGTGGAGCTGCTGTTCCCTCTCTCAGAGGGGTCTCATCCCTGAGCTTCATCCCTCCAGGGGTTCCAGCTTGGCCCAACACATTGGCTGTGTCTATACCCTGTTTATGGTTCCACCTGAGCTGTTTGGCTCATCCTGGGAGCCATCTGCAACCAGAACAGCCCCTGGCATGTGCCCAGAGCTCCCCAGCCCTGCCAGAGCCAGGTTTGGCTCATGCAGGTTTCATCCTGTGCAGAGCACAATGAGCCTCATCCTCCTGCTCAGACATTCCAGCTTCCCATCCCATTGCTGCCCTGGTGAGCCACCACTGCTCCCTGCCTGACCTGGGGACAATTGTACTGCCCTGGTGAGACACCACTGCTCCCTGCCTGACCTGGGGACAATTCTGCTTCCAGGAGCCAAGGAGCTGGAGAGCTTTGGCGGTGCTGCCCCCAGGCCAGCTGTGCAGGTCACCATGAAGAGGCCCAGCTTCCCCAGGAGCAGCCAGGCAGGAGCCAAGGAGCGTGGGGCAGCTGCTCTGGCCTCCTACAGCCCAGAGAGCCCCGGGCTGGGCCCTGCAGCCTCYGGGCTGGGCCAGAAGAGCTCCAAGAGCCAAGCTGAGGAGTTCCATGGGGCGTATGAGAACTCRCCTCGGGCTTCACCTCTGAGGTAAGACAGAGAGAAAGTCACAGCCCTGGGCCAGCTGTGTACAGAACTTGGGGCATGAAGTGCCCAGGGATGCCAGCTGCGCACTGCAGTGCCCTGAGCCTGACAGCCTGAGCTGCTCGCCTGGTGACAATGACAATGTGCAGCACCAGCCTGGCACTCACAGCCCAGGCTCCATCTGACCAAGGGTGTGACCCCCTAAAGCACCAGGGAAGGGCCTGAGGTTGTTTGCAGGAGTGCCTGTCTGTGTCTAACCTAAAACCATCACTCCAARTAACTGTCCTCTAGGAGACCTTTGGCTCCACAGCAGGGCATGAGGCAGAGATCACAGTACCTGGGGAATCTCAAGGTACAATTCTGTTGCCACCACACTCTTTGGTGGCCTCRGCCAAGGGCATCACCTCATGTTTCTGTTTCCTATTCTGAAAGGCAGCAATAAAACTTGAGATCCTGTAAGYGTGGTGCAGACAGGACCTGCAAAGCACGCTCTGGAGGAAAAGCACTGAGCCCGTGACCCACTGCATAGAGGAAATCTGTCCCACGCCATGGCAGGGACAGTCCYCACTCAGGAGATGCAGATCTTCCCCCAGTAATTCAGTATTCCATTTCATAACAAGACTTGGTCCAATTTCCATCCCAAATGGGCAATGAGTGTGCAGCTCTCAGGTCACTGCACACTCATTGCATTATCCATTCTCCTGTTTGATTTCTGCAGAGAAGCAAACCAGGTTGGAATGCATGGATTGGTGACGTCATCCCCATTTCTGGAGGGCTTCTCAGGGGYTTGTAGACATAAGGATGGCCTGGAATGGTGACAGTTCAGCCATCCAAGGCCAGCAGAGGATTCCCTCGGTGTGCTAGGGACAGGGAGAGCTGTGTGGGGGCAGAGGTGTGCCTGCTCTCCCAGCTGAGTGCCAGCCTGCAGCTGCAGGGATCCTGTTACAGGCTGTGGAAAGGCTGTCCCTGACAGAGACCATTCCCTGGACGAGAGATTATTTTTGGATGTACTCAGCCATTTTAACTAAACCAGTTATTTTAACAATTCTCAACAGCCTCCTTCAAATTTTAGCACAGGAGAGCTCATATTTCAGTACAGATGTCTCCATGCAGGAGAGTTACTTTTTTGCTAAATCACTGAGTAAAAATGGTTTTGCTTCTATAACCAACGTGCAGATCGTTGAGAGGAAGCTCTCAGTTTGGCTTCAAGCCCTTCTATGAAATCCAGGCTTGCTCCAGGAAAATCAGCTGGGACCCTAAGCAGACCCTAATGCATAAAGGAATTTACCTTGCCACCAAAATCAGCTATGTAATAGCTTTTTAGAATGTAGGTTATATATATATATATATATACATATATAAATGTAAACAAAAAACATTAACTAGTCCAGACTTTGGACACATCTCAAAATACAGAGAGAAACTATTAAAATTTCTAGATATACCCATCTATGAGAATTTAAATACCTTTAAATCCCACGGACATACTGCCAGGTGCTTTGAAACATCATTATGAACGTGACTCAGCATTGTAAATGTTGCTRTTGCCTCAAACTCAGCAATCATGGCTAAGGGCTGGCTGTAAAATAACTGTCTTGTTAGTCAGATTTAGCATATAATTYCCTCATGTAGTGAATGTGGTTGCAACTGTATTAACAAAGGCAGATACCAATAAAGGCAGCGATGACAGAACAAAGCCATTACTGGGAATAGCTATAAAATGAATGAAATCCTTGTGCTCATATTCTCCCAATTATTGCCTAGCAACAGGCACTCCACAAAAGCCAGAAAATGCAATTCAAGGCAGTCACTACCAGCTACTCCTTTCTGAGCCCTTTACACCTGCAGCTTGCAGTGTCCCCAACAGCCTTGAAGCAGAATAAAACCATTGCTGATTACTAACTTCATYAAAGAAACTCAATCCAAGCCAAAGAAGAGGCTTCAGGCACTAATATACTGCCAGGTATTTTAGTATTCAGCTTTTAAGTATCTTAATTAATAAGCAACAGATCCTTAACTCTTTTTCTATGCATTTTTCACTATATGACTCAAGCAGTGAGGAGAAAGAACCCAATCAGAAGCAGCAGGGCACCATTCTTAGAGAGTAAACTGAAGCAGGACAGAAAATCYGATTTCTGACACCTCGCAGTGCTGGTCACAGCGCTATCGAGTTACTTGGCACAGGAGATGAGGTTTATTCCTCTGCTTCATCAGTTCAGCTTCCAGTTCTCTCACCTTTTTTCCTACCTCCTGGATGTCACGTTTTCCTGTTCCTTCTCTTTCACACAAGCTGTCCCGGTTGTGTCCAGTCTTTTAAGTGTGTAAAACTCTCCTTAAACTGCAGCTGACTTAGCGCTAAAGTTGAGGCTGGTGGGAAGCCAGGGAGCCTGAGCACGGAGCCTTGCCCTTTACCGCGCTCACAGCTCCCTGCAGGGCAGCGATCGTGACCCAGGTACTCGCCTCTCTCTGTGCAAACCACCTCTTTTTAATTATTTTCCGCTTCTTTTTTTATCTTTTTTTTTTTTTTTGACTCAAAAAGCAAACAGCCTCTCGGACAAGTAGGGACGCATTCCCTCCCTTAATCACTTTCATGCGATGAATTTATATAAATTAGCGCTCAATTAACACCTGCTCTGTAGTTTTCGTTCACAAACGATGTTTAAACACCCACACTAGAGGTGGATTAACCTCGCGAAGATCGCGGTGCTGACAGACTGCCGGGCAAGGGGAGGAGATGGAGCAGCTGAGAGCCCGCACGCAGCGCAGCTTTTGGGCTTGGGGTGGTTTTAAACAATAGGCGATAAACTTATGCCAAAGTATAATTAAGATATTTAAAACACTATAATGTTAATTTCAGATGTAATTAGGCATTGAAGCCGGTGATGAAAGGGATACGAATCACCTAACCTGCCAACAGGACCGGCTGCTGTTCTGGTGAAAACACCACAGCTGCATTTTTTCATCCATGTAAATGGCTGTAATAACAAACACAAACAGCAAAATATTAATATTTCCCGTATTTTTATCATATTCTTCCCACAGGACTAGTTTTGTTACTCAGTTTATGGCTGCTCAGACACATCCATGAGCGGTGCTGCCGCTCCTGACCGGGTGTGAGCGGGGTTTGGGTCGCCGGGGCTGGGGGAGCTGACCCTGGGCATGGAGGGAGGGCTCGCTCGGGTCTGCGGCTGGGGGGATTTAAACCACGTCTAAACCTCGCTCTCGAGTGTGTGTTGAGTGCGCAGCCTTAAAAACGGTACCAGAGCTTTATACTACAGAGGCAATTAGCTACAAATTAGTAAATGAATTAAACAAGGAATTTAGAGCCACAGAATGGTTTGGGCTGGAAGGGACCTTAGAGCTGACCAGGCTATTCAGGGCCCCATCCAACCTGGCCTTGAACACTAGGGATGGGTCCGTCACAGCTTCTTTGGGCAAAAATTTCCTTGGGATAAGAGAGTGGGATTTCGGGACGCTCAACCATATTGTGGCAGTCCTTGCTGCTGCTCCCTGGCGGTGCTAAGGGCAGAACACCCGCTTTTATGTTCAAAAGATGCCCACTTCTGCGGTTCTGTGCCTTCTGCTGAGCCAGGGACGCTCCCGGCAGCGCTGAGCCGCGGCCGCTGCCCCTCGGGGCCGGGACAGGGCTGGGACAGAGCCGGAGCATAGCGGGACAGGGCAGGGATAGAGCCGGGATAGAGCCGGGGCAAAGCCGGGACAGGGCAGGGACAGAGCCGGGGCAAAGCAGGGGCAGAGCCAGGACAGAGCCGGGCAAAGCCGAGCTGGCCGGGCAGAGCAGGGAGAGAGCAGAGACAGAGCCGGGGTAGAGCAGAGACAGACATGGGACAGAGCCGGGCCAGAGCCGTGCCGGGCGGTCGGAAGCAGCAGCAGCAGCGGCGGCAGGAGCGGCCGCCGGGGCTCGGAGCGCCGGGCGGTCCCAGCGCTGCCGCCGCGGATCCGCTGCCCGCGGGCACCTGCCCAAGTGCCGGCCCCGGCCCTTGCCCAGTCTCCGGCTGTGTAAGGAGACTCTTATTGTGACATTGGCGGGGGCCGGGGACAGGCAGGGCCCGCGGTGTCACCGCTGGCAGCACATTAAAGCCTCCGGGCTCGTCCCGCCGCGCAGAGGGCGGCTATGACAGTGAATGACCGTCCTTCCCAAAATACCGGCCACGGCCCAGGTGACAGCTCCTAGGCTGTAGGTAAGGCGCTTGTTGGGGTTTTCTCCACGTCACTTTCCACTTGGAGGCTGGTCAGGGAGGTGGCGTGAGGGACTGCTGGGAATGCTAAGGTGGAACCGCACCTGAGGCTGCGGCGGCGTCGGAGGGAACGTGGGCAGCAACACAGCCAAAACACGAGCTTGTTTTTCAGCAGGAAAACTGTCCCTGTTATTACTTACTGTTTTCAGCTTGTAACGTCGAATATCTCTTCGGATTTATTTTTTTTTCCCTCCCAAATCAAGGTGGAACGATTTGAGGAAAACATGGCTTATCCCTTGCTGTGAGAAGTGACGCTGCGCACCAGAGCTTGGTTAAGGGCAGTGTTCTAAAAAACAGAGTAAACGCTGGTTGCTGTCCACAGCCTGTGGTACAGTGAGTGTACAAATCCGTGCACAGGTAGTGATATAAAAACGGGATAAAGATAAGACTGAACGAGTTTTCTGCGCTGGTGAATGAGGACATAGTGTGGACATGCTCCAAAAGTTTGAGCCAGCTTCAAATTCCAAGAGTATGACAAGGGAAAAGTTAGGGAATTTTTACTATAAGGCCTCTGTTTACTTACAGCTAATTCACAACTAATATTGATGATTACCTGCAGGAAATGAAAGCCTTGAGTCCTTAATATCAGAGCAATGTCTCCACTTATCTCCCCCCATGGGAATTTATGACCTCGTGGAGCCCTTTGGGCTCTCCAGCGAGAGGAATACAATACACTGGGTGTATATATAGCAGCGAAACAGCTGATCTCAGTGGGGCAAGATTACAATTTTTTCCAGCACATGTAACTGTGGGGATTTATATTCCTCTTCTTCTTCTTCTTCTTCTTCTTTTTTTTATTAGTGGCTTTATACTTATTTTGGAGGAATATTTTTTTTATCCTGGAGCTGAAGTAATTTGTCCATTTTGAAAAGCTTGCTAAATGAAACTCTCCCAGGTTTTGGGTTGATGGAAAGCCTGGGTTTTTAGATATCAAACACCTACCTGCAAAATAAATCAGGACTCTGAGCAGCTCAGCTTACCCTACCTTATCTTGCAGCTCCTGTCCTTCTGGCAATTAGCAGCCTTAATAGCAAATATCAGGAAATCACCTCAAACAGAGACACACAGTCCTTGGCATTCTAATCCCAAATCTTAGCTGGATATTAGAAACTCTGAATTCAAAACCCATTAGAGAGGAAATCAGATTTGRTTTCAAAAGTTTAGTTTTAGACTTGAAAGCGAAACTTTCATGCTTCCCTATGGTACAAGGAACTTSTTGGCACAGAGAGCTGGTTCTGGGAAATAGTACATTTAGCATTTTGACAGGGCACAAAACAGCAAGATCCAGGGATCTGTAGTTAAGATGATACATGGGAAATTACCTGGTTTAGCAGTAGTATCTCTGTTTACCTGTAGATTTAGGCAGGTGGTAAGCAATTGCTACTTCCTTTAGCATTTACTGGGCTCTGGCATGTAAGACAAGCCTGGTGGTCACTGCACCTGAGCCAGAGACTGTGTCTGGTTACTGTGACCCAAAATGCTCATACAATTGTGGGGCAGTTCTAACAAATCCTAAATAACTTTATTTTAAGTTCAAGCTTTAATTTAGTTGAACTTTAACTTCATAGTGTTTGGTTTGCTAGTGGCTGCTCAGAACACAGTATTTTGGCGATTCAGCTTGTGACATACAATTTATCTTATCTGTATTGTCTYCCTTAAGGGAAAATCCACTCCAAGAAAGCCTCTATTCTGCAAGGCAAGGGTTCCATTCTATCCAGGAGCCCAGCCAGGAAAACTTTTGTGGCCTGTCACCTAGCTTTTACCAGCCACCTATCCAAAGCCAGTTATCACCAACAAAAACCCAGGACAGCCGTGAAACCTCTCCTATGAGTGTCCCTAATCTCCCGTCCGTTTCCTCTATGTGCCAACCAACCATGTTTAACTACGAACGTCCAAAACACTTTATCCAGTCTAAGAACGTGTGCCAAGGGCAACAGCAGCCTCCAGGACCTGCAGCAGCCTCCACAGAGCCGAGCAGAGAAATCAAACAGTCCTCCATCCTCATCCAGCCTCGTAACCCCAGCGGGCAGAAATTCTCCTCCTCGTCATCGCTGAGCTCTTCAATCACGCTCTCCTCGCCTTCCTGTAGTGCCCCTAAGGAATCCACCTATCCCGTCACTCCTGCATCTGCACAGTCTCCTGCTAGCTCATCATCTGGCCAGAGAATCCTGCCCATGCCTAACCAATCCCCCGCAGCCTTCCTGTGCTCCGTGCTCCCCTCGCAGCCCGACTATAACAGCCCAGCTCCTTCTCCCGTGGAACCTCAGTAAGTACACACGGCTGCTAACCCTCCCTGCTTCCCCCTGGCCTGTCCCAGCACTGCCCACCCCAAACCAGCGCCCTGGCAGAGCTGTGCCCCTGCACAGCTCCCACTGACTGYGCCGTGCAAGGCAGAGCCTGCGCGGCTCGGGGCAGGAGCTGAGTGCTCGCCCTTGTGTGGGAGTCAAACTGCGCGCTGGGCATGTCACAGGCTGCTGGCTGAGTCTGCTGGAGCTGGTTTGAATTCTTTAGTTGGATTTGACAGAAATTTCTTAAGGTTATTTAGAACAGAAGACAGGCACCTATCTCAAAACATGTCTTATGAACAGGGAGACAGTAATATTCCCAACACAACTTAGAGAGTCCTAGTAAGTCTCAGCAATATTTTCAGGTTCCACACCATGATGTGGATCTAAACTCRCCTACAATACCCCTTTTATTAATCCTACATGCAAAAGAAAGGCAACCCCTTGAAAATTTCACCCCTTTAGACCAAAGAATAAATTCTTTCSTAAATATGTATTATATCATTTTGCCTTTGGGCTGCATTCCAAATATCTTCCAAGGTCAGTGAGCTCTCAAAGGGAGCTGGGCCTTGCCTTCTCACCAACTTGTATTCCTGCCAATATCAGCTGGAGGTCCTGGGGAAAGTCAGGGTAGAATACACACAAAGTGAGATATTGGAAAGTTGATAGGGGCAGGGGGTCCTGCTGACTTGGATATAAACCCAGGTTTGAGTGTCAGTTTGCATTCAGGAAATCAGAATATTTCTGTCTGTTTTCTGATTCACGGTGCTGAGGGAAGGGGAAAGGTAAGATGGGGTGGGTTGTCTGGGGAGTGTTTCCTGAAGTCCTGCAGGAGTGTGRGGGGTTTGGGACACTGCTGGGGTTTGTATTTGTAGTGTGGGGTTGTCTGTTTCCATAGCAAAGGGCTTGGGTGCCTCACTATGCTTTTTGTATAAGCTGCTCTTAAATACAACTTGCAGTGAGTTGAGGAATTATTTTCCCAATCACTCTACTAGTGGGCAAACAGGGGTGTGAGGTGTGCTCATCTCTGGGGCAAATCACTCAAGCTTTATAACTCACATTAAGTTATTAAGCCCAAGCAGTGCTGGGAGTATTCTGGAATTATAACCCTTCTACTCTAGTCTAGTCAGCAGAACAAATTCCCAAGCCACAGGAGGAAGAGGATTTGGAATAGAAATAATTTCTGAACTCAAGTGCAGCTCAGGAGACCCCACTGCAGGTCACCAACCAGGTTAGACCTGTCAGCACAGAGTGCTGTGACCTCCAGCAGACCTTTGCAACCCATTCTGGTGGCTGCTCCTCTTTTCCTGGCATCTTTCAGGATCAGATGTGGTACCCAGCTCCAGGAGCTGACTGTACCCGTGGCTGTGGATGGCAGGGCCAGGCTGGGAGGGCCACTGCAGGATGTAGGGATGCTGTGTTGTGAGGAAACTCAGGGACTTGGCTGCACCATGATGCTTCTCGCCCTTTAGGTTCTGGTCTCAATTGCCCAGCTTGGCCTGTTGTGCTCCCAGGTGCTTTGTGGGTTCATCTGAGCCACAGTTCTCAGGAGGCAGGCTCTCATTTTGTGTGCATTCTCTGAAGCTGTAGCAAATAACCCAGCAGGCCTACAGGAATAACTTTGTTTTCTCCTCCTGTATGAGTAGTTACTCACAGCCCATGTATAACAAACAAGCCAGCATCAACTCTATGCAGAAGACATCAGACCAAGAAATTCGAGGAACAAAGGAGGCCCTCATCCAGGACCTGGAAAAGAARCTGAGATGCAAGGACAGTCTCCTCCAGAATGGTAACCAGGTAAGGGATTAAAGAGCTCCCAGGAGGGCAGGCAGGCTGCAGAGGGGCTGCTGCTGCTGCCCCAGGGGCTGGAGCCTCCAAACTGAGCTAAAAGCAGAAGGAAATGCAGGAGCAGCACTGCCCTTTCCTCAGAACCTCGACAGATCCCACAAAAGCAAAAGTCATTTATGGCTGAAATATTCTTTCAATGTGAAAGAAAAAGGAACATGTTTAGAGCTGTGGCACAAATTTGAACTCTCTTCTGGGGATCCTGTTGGACATCATATCCRCAGAAAATTAAAAATCCAAGGAGAATGCCTTAGTTCTCTAGACGTGACTACAACCTGGTTTTCAACACTGGGGTTAATAAACATCTCAAAATTATTAGAACCTGAGGAAAAATTGGAATATTTGAAATTTCAGTCTATGGACCACTACCAAATGGCGTAAATTTTTTCTTTTATATGAACAACAATAAATGAAAGAAATTATATGAGCTTTTAACATAAAGCCTGTCTCCTATARGAAGGCTTCTTAGTCTCAGTACTTATTTTTTTATTCTGCAGAGGGTCACAATAGAATCCCCCTTACCAAGAAATCAAAATCTGGGGGAAAAATTTGCCACCAGCCCACTGCAGCAAGCTATAGCAGGCAGGTTTCTAATGTGGGAACATTTCTGCTGGCTGGAGGCAGACTGGTAAAAGCCCAGGGTTTAAAGTTTCCACCTTCTTTCCCCTGAAGCAGAAAGAAKTATTCTCATGATCATCAGGGAGAACAGCTTTGTGTCATATATGTAATTTTAAATATTGAATGGGCAAACAAATAGGTCAAATCTGACTGAATATGCCCCTAAACAGGAATGTSCTATGTGCTGTAGGAAAGCCTGTCATAGCAAGTCAGCTTTTCTTCCCATAGGAAGAGGCCAGGCTAAAAATAAGTCTTATGCAATCACCACTGTGTCCTCCTCCCCTTGTCCTCCAACCATCTGAGCCAACTGGCCAATCTCAGCCACACTTGATACACACGTAAGGACCTCAGGGATAGTCAGCTCTACAGGTTTTGCTGAAGGTCTTGTGCTCTCTTCTAAAGAAAAGTCCCACAAGGCTCCCAAACCTTTCCCCAGCCAGCAGCAGACTCGTGTGTATCTGTACAGAGCAGAAATTCAGTCACAGCTTGCCCCTGTGTCACAAAACCCAAACCTGAGTGAAACCTTGTGGGCAGCAAAGTGTCAGGTGCTCTGGTGCTAAGATACTTCTCTAAAGTAACCCAGCTGACAGAGCTTGAATTTAACTCTGCTCATTTTTATCCCTGTGTGCCACATCCAGAGTGTAGGAGCTGACTGTGCCATGCCTGAAACGTGTCCTTGCCTCCTCCCCAGCATTTCACCCTGCAGATGTGCTGGCAGGAACCTCCCCAGTGCTTGCAGGGGMACTGGTGCTCCCCTCTGGCTGTGCCTGCCTCTGCTGTGGCTTTTTTGGGAGCATCCATCATGCCTCCAGCTCCACAGCTGCATGGCTTGGGAAGATTTCCCAGCCCTAAMAGAAAGGTACCCTGGGACTTACTCTGGCTTCTGTGGATGATGCCATCAGCTACCCATAAATAATCCCAGCAGAGAAAGAGGAGGAGTGGAAGGCCACAGATGGCATTAGGGAGGCTTTGATGAACAGGCACTTTAATCTTTTATGCATTTCAGTGCTGTATATATTGAGGCTGACTTCAGTTGGCATCACAGACTGCAAACCCTCTGGGCCAGACTTCTGGTCAGCTCCTGCCTCCATTGACAACATCCTGAACTTGTGGCATATTAATGTGAACTTGTGGCATATTAATGTGCTCTTGACAAGCTGACCTGAAGTAGTGAATGGACTTCTGACTGGAATTGCTGTGCACTCTGCCCCCAGAGACTGACCTATGAGGAGAGGATGGCTCGCAGGCTGCTCGGACCAGTGAATGCTGCCTCGGTGCTGGACTCACAGGCTGAAGACAGCGTGCAGAACGCACAGGTAGCTGGGCACTGCCTCTGCAGCAAGGGTTTCCTGGGCTTGTGCTGTGGTCTGCTTGTACCTGGGAGGGCAGAGATGGGGTTTATTTGGTGCCAGTGCAGGAGGGGTGGCTCTCAAAGGCAGAGCTCTCCGTGGCAGGGGTTTGGTGTTTCACAGGGGGAAAATTCAAGCCCCGTTCCCTTGCTGTGCCTGATCTGTAGGAATGACCTCTCCAGGGAGGCATTCCAGCAGCAGCTGCTCAGCACAGCACCCAGTGCCTGTGTCAGGCAGGGAGCAGCACCATGAGGGAGCCAGGTACCCACTCCCAGCAGCCTGAGTGCAGGCTGGGCCAGGGCAACAAGATTTACACCTGCCACTGCTGGGAACAAGTGACATTGGCTTCAAGAGGYCGTGGCCTTGAGCTGGCACTGGTTGGGTTTTAGCCCTTGCAGGGGGCTGCAGCCACTAAGAGAATGCAAAGCAGTTATTTCAGCAGCCCACATGCTGAGAGACAAGAATCTGTCACTACTGGCATTTTCCAAAGTGTTTTAGTTGGAGACTTGCATCATTTGTTGGTTATTCAGGCCAGTTAGAAGCTCTTTGGCACTGCTGTGCTCAAAGTTAGCGGAAACATCTGTGGTGTGGCACTGGGTACCTGTGCAGGACAGAAAACACCCTCCTGCTGCAAGCACAGAGAGCCAGGAGCAGGCACACACCTGCCAGAGAGGCCTCAGCAAAACTCCTGCATGGAACAGACACTGAGGATCACAGCAAAGGAGGAATACACAGTTTGAGCTATTCCCCCCAACAAGCACCTGGCAAGATCAGGAAAGAAGGAGAAGTCATGAATGTCAGAGAGCAAGGGAAGCCTCATCTTTTGCAGAGAACAAGGAAATATTCAGTCATAACAGGATGGCTGACAACTTTTCAGCATGTGTGAAGTGCTGCTTTAAAAAAAAGAACATTGGAAGCAGAGATTGGCTTATGTTTGGGACATCTTMCTTCCATTGTTCAGTCTTATTTTTAAATACTGCAGTCACTGATTCATTCAGCCTCCTGATCCCTCAGAAACTTAACTCAGTCCATGTAACAGGTCATTAGGATCATCAGCAACCCCATCACTACAGCAGAATTTCACAGCACAAGTAATGACTGTACAGAACTTGTGTAAATGAGCAGATACAGGCAATTGCCTTGGACTCCAATGAACTCAGCCCAGCAAAGCCCTCATTCATGTCATATTCCCCCTGAACTTAAAACTGCCTCCTTGCTTGARGTTTAAACCCAGGCTTAAATGTTCCACAGGACTGGGCTGCAGAGCACAGAACCAAGCCCTGGGATGGCTCAAGGCAAGCACTCCAGAAATTTCCATGCAGGGCTTGCTCTCTCTGACTCCATTGCTAAAACGAGTTGCTGGCACCAAACCCTGTCGCGTTTTCCAAACATYCTGGCTCCTACCAGGAATCAATCCTGGGTACTTTAGCAGATTTAGCCATGTGATTTCAGAGTTGTCAGCGAGCTTAGCTGGTGCTGTGATCTAGAAAGAAAAGTATTTTCCAGCTCAGCATGTGTCCATGGCTGCTGGTACCATATTTAAGTGGGCACAATACGAGGCTCCTGCCAGCGATTCCACTTCTATTCCTGCTGTGGGGAAGGACACTCTGTACTCAGCTCTCAGTTTAGATATTGCCAGGAGTGCTGCTCCTCTCTCACAAAGGTTATGGGCTGGCAGAAAACTTTGTGTGCCAGACAAAGCTGCTGCACCCATCACCTGGGCAGCAATGAGAAGTTCTGCCATGGCAAAGCCCATGGTGGGCACAGAGTGTGTCAGATCCTCATGCAAGTTCCTCTGCCTCCTGTCCCAAGGACTTCTGAACTGCATTCATTTTGGTTTTAAGCAGCAGTCAGGATATGAACTTAAAATGGCTTCTCATTCAGTCTACAGATAAATCTTTCTAAGTGAACTCACCCCTCCTCTTTCTCTTCCCAAGCACCAGAATGCAGAAAACATCAGGCTGCAGGTTCCTACAACACATGTCAGGTAAAGCAAAAAGTTGTGCTGTGCTATTCTTCAAGATCTTACTTCAAACATTTCTAGACAATGTTGGTTTAATCTCACTACTTATCACYTTTGCTAAAGTAGTAATTACTAAATTCACTCCCTTTTGACTAAAATTCTACCATTTGTGGATGGGTGATGGTGCCTATGATCTTAATCCAGTGAATTCTAAGCATRGCAWTAGAGGTCTAAAAACTCCTTGGGAGTTGAGAAAAGTAATTCCCATGCACCTTGGAAAAAATATTCTTTGTATTCTAGGAGATTAATTTCTAGTAAAATAAATATAAATATTGAAATGAGTATAAATTATGAAAATTAAGCAGCCAAGTTTCTCTTGTCAAGTCTTCTGGATATTAGGCCATAATGAAGGTTATTTTTCTGTGCTGAAATGAACAACCTGAGCAAGAGAAGTGACTGATCAAAAGTTATGAGTTACAGCTGAAAAACCAACGAGACCTGTTAGATTCCTAAAGGTGCTGAGGGACTCCAGCTGCAATCAGAGCTTTGATACCACCTGTGCTACAGTAGCTTTTACACAATTAACTGCTCCTGTCCTGTTTTCAGGAGCAGACCATCCTCTAGAGGCGACGATCGTGGACACG
Organism: Cardinalis cardinalis; assembly: GCA_014549065.1. Lineage (NCBI taxonomy): Eukaryota > Metazoa > Chordata > Aves > Passeriformes > Cardinalidae > Cardinalis > Cardinalis cardinalis. Next base: position 1,784,162 of record JACDOX010000099.1, on the reverse strand, counting down.
ACTCAATCCAGGAGAAGTTCTTTCAGCCACGTTTCACACAAGTGCCTGAAGATGTGGTGATTGAGGAGGGGCGGTTCTGCAGGCTGGACTTCAAAGTAATGCCAACCTCTCCCTCCCAATTCCACTGCCAACCTCTCCTTCCCATTCCATTGCCAACCTCTCCCAATTCCACTGCCAACCTCTCCCAATTCCACTGCCAACCTCTCCCAATTCCATTGCCAACTTCTCCCTTCCAATTCCATTGACGTCCTCTCCCAATTCCATTGCCAACCTCTCCCTCCCATTCCATTCCCTCTTGGGGTGTGGAGAGAGGTCTCTGCAGTGCCTTTGCATTTTCATAAGCCAGAGCACTAAGGGCAGATGGTTCAGGGTCTCCCCAGGCTATGGAAACCAGGMAACAGGAGATGGCTAAATATGTCAGCATTTTCCCTTGGAAAATGTAAGTGGAATTAGCTGCATAAGATTATGATTAAAGCTGACTAGTGGTAAATATAGACCACTACAGAATGTCTCTGGACCTCCTTAGAAAGAATGAATATTAATGCCCTGCTGAAAAAAGGCTTTTTGGCAGGGAACCTTGAGGTTTGCACAGGGACTCCACTGCTTCAGTGGACACGCATCCAGCAAGGTCTGTGCAGGACTCACCTCCCCTTAGTGAGCCYTCCCTGAGGTATCTCCTTGCTGAAGCTGACAAGCAAGGAAATGCCCTAAATAGAAACAAAACTCAAGAATGGCCTAAAACTTCGTGGCAGCTGCACCAACCCTGGGTAAGAAAAGACCCTGTTTTCCCTCACAGGCTTGGGTTTTTTCCTCATGACTGCCAACCTCTTTGTTTCAATAAACTCTGGCCAGACTTACACACGGCCTTTAGCCATCTTCCTCCAGGTTGCYCAAACTTCTGGATGCTGTGGAGAAGCTGGAGCATGCCTGCAGGACAGCTCATTTCCAGCCATTATCAGTTGTGGGTGTCAGCACTGCTGCAGTGACAGCTGTGGGAACAAAAGGCTGAACCCAAAAKCAGCATCTTGAGCCTGATCAAAGCCACCTACCAGAAGGGAACAACAGGGGCTGCAGGAACAGCATCCACTGTCTTGTAGCTAAAGCTCATCTTTCTGCAGCATTCCCTGAGCCTTTCTGTGCAACATCACATTAATATTCAGAACTAGGCAACACTATACAGCTCTGCAGTAGAAACGTGGTTTGATYGCCCATCAGCATCAGACTCCCTGCAGTGTTGGAGGGATTTTATCATCTTTAACTCTTCCCTGCTCTCCTCTCCCTCACAGGTCAGTGGGCTCCCRACTCCAGATGTGATGTGGTATCAGAATGGAAGGATGGTTCATCAGGATCAGTTCCATAAAATGATAGTGTCAGAAAAGGGGTTCCACTCGTTCATTTTTGAAGCAGTCAAATCAGCTGATGCAGGGACATACGAATGTGTGGCTGTCAACCGTGCAGGAGAATCATCTTTCACAGTAAAAGTGGAAGTAATTGGTAAGACTGAGAGCACTGATAATTCCCTGGACACACTGGGAAAGTCTCAGCAATCTACTGCTTTTCTCCCTGTGTTTGGGACATTGAACTAATAGGAAACAGAGGTAGCTCTCCACATATCCAGGCTCAAACAATAAGAATCAATWTACCTTTTCCAAGACTATTTTAATAACTACATCTAGGATGCAGTATTTCTTCAAGCCACTTCTGTCAGGATATTTAGATAGARTGAGATGTCCAGAATCTAATTTAATTGATGKTATTAATTTTCCAGGATTGATAACATATGTTAATTGACTCACCTTCTAAGGTGGACTGTGTTCACCACACCCTYTAGCTCATGGGAACTGCCTGCAGGCTAAGGAGATGCAGGAGATGAGGAACATGTCCTCCTGAATTTAGCAACCTGAAATCTTAAAAAACAAGCATGACATGGGCATTCCACACATCCAGTAACTCCTCCTTATCTCTCCTCTTCAATTCAGCTAAAGAGCATCACATGCCTCCAACTTTCATTTTCAAGCCACAAAGCAAAAAGGTTTTTGAGGGAGACACAGCCAGGCTGGAATGCCAGATCTCTGCCATCCCAACCCCTCGGATTTACTGGAAAAGAAACAACGAAATGGTACAATATAATACAGACCGAATAAGGTATCCCACTGCTCAGCTGGCCATTGGTGTGTTACAAACAGCAACCAGGGTTTGCTCAGTCAGGTGTGAATGGGCTGCTCTCTGTAAGCAGCAGGCTGGAGAGCTGGACCTGCCCCTGGGTGTGACCCAGGGGGCACGGGCCCTGTGCTGAGAGCGTGGCTTTGGGGGCACAGAGGGACAGAGCTGTGCCCAGGGCTCCTCTCAGTGCCTGCAGCAGCAGAGGGCCCCTGGAGAAGCACAGCTTTAGGGCTGGAATGTGCAGGGTGGGGCTGCACACTGATGCCACAATGTGAATTGCTGGTGGCTCTGGCACAAATACAGGGTTCATGTCTGAACAGTGTGCAAGGATTGTTCTGGGGCTTTCTCAGCTCCTCAGCATGTGGACTGACTCTGCTTTCTCTTCTTCCCCCTCAAAGCACTCAGGCGTTAACACCTTGGTTTTTTCAGCTTGCTCCATGACAATACTGGAAGGATTTGCCTCCTGATCCATAATGCAACCAAGAAGGATGCTGGCTGGTACACCGTGTCTGCTGTCAACGGGGCAGGGGTGGCCACGTGCCACGCCAGGCTAGAGGTTGCAAGTAAGTTCCAGGTCCCAGGGCCACAGAAAGTGCATCTTATATTCAGAGATGGCCCTCAAGATCAATCTCATGAAGTTGAGACTGGTGGGAGGATTTATTTCCTAGACAGAAAGTAATTATCCTGGAAAAAGCTCTTTTGTTTGGTACAGGACACTGTAGAGTGTCCTTTTGCACTTTTAAAGACTACAATTTCCCTGACACCCTGAAACAAGAGGGTGAGTCTAAATCTCTGGTGTCTGAGATATGGTTTGTCTGCTAAATTCTTCCCAAGGGCTTGCAGGTTTATATTGCAGATCAGAAGCAATGGGGTTGCTCTGCCCTGGGTCTCTGTGCACTCTGGGAAGGCACTGAAAGAGGCTTTTTCTCTCTCTTCCAGCACACACAAATAAGCCACTTCCAGCCCCAAAGCAGTTACGGGTTCGACCAACCTTTAGCAAGTATTTGGCACTTAATGGAAGAGGACTGGATGTGAAACAAGCTTTCTCACCAGAAGGGGAGTTTCAGCGTTTGGCTGAGCAGTCTGGACTGTATGAAAGTGATGAACTTTAACTGGAAATGAAGAGGAAAACCTCACACCCATAAGAGACAGTTACAGCATAGATGCAGTTAACTGGTGATTGCTCTAATTAGCAAAATACCTACTTGCATATTTTTACTTTGACTCTTGCACATTCAGCTGTTCCTGTTTTACCATGTTAGATTTTATTTATATGGTTTGGTGACTGTAACCATTACTGAGTATTGCATTTAAACTAGAAAGCCTAAGAAAGCAGGTTAATTAGTTTTAACAAATGTGGGTGGGCTTAGCTCCGCCTGTGCTTGGTTACATGCTAAGGTAGCTTGATCTGTGCTGCTTCTCTGATATCACTGGTGGTAGTATCAGAAGTCTGTACTGTCTGAATACTAAAACCAAATAGAGTAGAGTGTTTTTATGAGAATAAATTAGAGGCAAATAAAATTTTAAATAACCAACATCAGCTGTGACTCTTCCTTGCTTGATCTGTTAAAAGCAGATTTGAATGTCTGGCATCAGCTGCAGCCTGGGAAAGATGGGTTCTTACCCTCCTCAGCTTTCCACTTGTCCCCTCCCCTGTCTGTTCCCACTGTCATCTGTCATCTGGCATATACCAAATATTTAGCATGARCTAAATGCTGACACCCTATTAACACTACACTATGCCAGTGAGGCAACATCAATATTTCTTCTCCTTGCACACTTGACCCAAAAGCTGCCCTCTATAATATGAATCATTAGGGCTATCATGTTTTCCCTCCTTTAATCAAGGAGTGGTTGCAACCTATCCYGCTGTTGACTCTCAACAAGCTGTTGATTTGAGTCACCCAAGTGGTTTGTGTGCTGCTGTTCACGGACACCTTGTTCAAAAACAGTATCAAATACCATGGAMTAAAACCAAAACTGGAGACCTTTCAACTGTACTTACTACCAGAAAATCTGTGGGGGTTGATCTAGCCTGACCTCCTCATCAAGGTGCACAGTCAGCAAACCTCTCAAGCATCTTCCAGAACAGAAAAAACGAGGCCTCAGTTTCACCCTGCACTGCTGTACCATTAAACACCCCCCCAAATCTGAACTGCATAACACCGATTGTTAAATTCCCCAAAAATCCTGCAGCTCCACCACCACACATCTCCTCTGGTCTGCCCAAGTGATGAAATACACCGAGATAACTCCCCTGTTGCACATTTGGAGATGGAGCTGATCACATGCAGCCAGCACCCAGTTTGCCCACAGGCTCCMCTGGCAGGTTGGAAAGTCTGCATCATTTCCCTGGCAGGTGTCTTTACACACAAATGGAACAGCTGAGGAGCCTCACACTCTTTACCAGCAATCACAGTGTCAGCTGTACCTCATCCAGTACTCACTCCTTACCCCACACATCGTCCCCCCAGAAACATCCCTGCAATGGAAATGGCTCTCAGTTCCCAGCAGCCCAGCCCAGTGACAAGTGGGAATGGCAGAGCRAGGTAGAAGCTGCTGTCACCCTCTAAATTCAGCCTGTGAGCATCCATSCCCTCCTTGCTCCTTCTCTCTGGTGAGCTCAGGGTGCTGAGCACAGACATGGGCAAGGCCACGTCCCAGCTCTGCCTGGAGCCCTCCTCCCCTGGGGATGGCAGGAGCAGCTCTGGGAGCTGATTTCTGGAGGGCAAGGCTTTCCTTGTAAACATGTTTTCATGTAGAGAAACAAGTGAAGAAACTCCCAGTGTTAGTTCAGAGCAGCTTCACCTCGTGGTTCCCCAAAACCCTGTGCTAAATGTTGTGTTTTCAGCTCAGGAAAGGCAAACAACTCCTTCAAATGCATTTGGAGAAATTCTGGGTACAAACAATGCTGATACTTCTGAATAACCAGCCTAGAAAACAACAGGCCAGATAATTGCTGCATCATATACTCAACACAAGGAAASAGTCTCCAATAAAAAATATTTTCATGGTTTGCAAAGGGATCCCTGTTGGATGGACTCTGCTGGGACAAATGGTACCACAACACAACATTAACCCTCCCAAACAACAACAGCCACAYTGACTGCAAGAATTTGCTGCTGGGAGTAGCCCAGGCCCCCCAGCTGAAAGGAGGCAACAAYACTGGATCCATCACCCTGCAATTCCACACTTTTTTAGCATGCTTACAGCAAATGTCATTGCTGAGCTGAAGACARGTCTGACTTCAGTCTAGGGAATCAATCTGAGCAAGTAATCCTGTCTGAGCACAGAAATGCTTTGAAAGTGCCACGATTCTGCATCAGTAACAGCCATGAGTGCAATCAGCTGAGCTTTTCTCTTGTTTACATTGAGATAAACCATGGGTTTGTTTTTGTGCCAACATTAAGGATGGGTATTTGGCATGGGAAATCCATAGCAGAGACAGGAAGAACTGGAAAGAACAAGCCCAGTTGAGCAGAAGCACAGCTTAGTGCTCCTATCTCCTCTATCATCTCTGCAGGAATCAATTAAAGGAGGCCTGAATTTAAATCACATATTTATAAATTGGAATCAGGCAAAAATACTCTGGAAATGCTCTGCTTCCCACACTTCATTTAGCACTGATTTAGCATAAGAGAGATCACGTGAACATGCCTAAGTAACAGTGAACTATGTAAACCAGAGTTATTTCATTTAAGGTAATGAAATAAGGTTTTAAAGTAATAAACTSCCTGGCCCATCTTGGATGGAATCCAGATTGATAAGCAATTGTTGTTTTGTGAAGGTGCTGAGCAGCTAAATAAAGGCACTGGGAATATGCTAAGGCTGTGTTTCTCCTGAGCACTTCATGTAAAGAAAAATATTATGTCRAGGTCTGCCTTTAGTGGTCAGTTYTGCAYGCAGAAGGACACGAGGACTCACAAGGATTATAAAATAARAATTCAGGCTTACATCAGTTCAGGYTCCATARGCTGAGCTGCATTGTTTTCCCATTTCAGAGAGATGGAAACACTCCTCAGCCCCCTCATTAYCCCCATGGAACTGGGATCTGTGGCTGGCACAGCAGTGGAGGACACATCTGCACCCAAACCAAAGCAGGAGAGTGAGGAGGGGCTGGTGTTTCTCAGGCAGGACAGCTGGTTCCCTCGAGGAACCAGAGCTGCATTAATCATACTTGTGTTTGTATYTCATAAACAGAAATGTGTATGTATTTCTCAAGATGTAATGCTAACGTGAACCTCTTCTGGATAATCAGGTGAGCTCTTACCTTTACTGTGTGTGAAATCCAATTTACTGAGGCATGGTGCTTCCATAAGGGCACCTCAGGCATTTGCAGCCACTTCTCCTCAGGTAGCAGCTGGCARGACAATAATTCATTAAAAATGCAGAAATCAGTTGGATCAGGGAGCAGACCCAGATCCATCCTTCCCATTTTTTGGCAATAGTTGGTGTCTGGTCTGTGCACTGGTTGCTGCTGGCTGTTGGAAAAGATTTCTCAGCCTTTTCAAGCCCAAAGACTGGATTATTAGTCCTTGTTATTAGCAATATTAGACAATTAAGGCCYGAGATGATTCAAAGGGATTGTATTTACCACCAGCCCCCAGTTTTTCCTGACACCAGGGCTGCTCTCAGCCCCCCACACCCCTCCCACGTGAAGTCCATCAGATCAGTCACGAGTGGTGATGAACTCTGTGGCCTTGACAAGTCTCATGTTGTCTCTTTGTCATTGCACCCATCATCTAGGGAGCTACAAAGACAGTARAACTGAGAAAGAAATGCTCCAGAAGTGCCTAGAGCTGGCTGCATTTGCTGCAGTGGGGGTGAGTGACCCCCTGATTTCACCCCTGTGTTTGCCAGCCTTGGCCAGCCCTGCCTAAAGGGCCGCAGTGTGAGCCTGGTTAGGCTCAGTCTAACCTGTCCTACCCTGCAGAGGCTGCACAGCCCAGGGCCCAGGGCCCCTTTCTGGCCTTGCTGTGCCTCTGTGTCCTCCCTGCTCGCTCTCCAGCCTGTTTGTTTTAGCCTGGATCCTGGCAGAGCAGGGCAGCTGGAGYACAGCAGAGCTGGCACAGTAAGACTGGGATGTGTGGGATGTGTGACACAGCACAAATGCAAGAGGTTTGGCCAGAAAAGCCTCATATACATATAGCTTATGACAAAACACCCAACAAGCTCAGGTTCTCCAAATCCAGCCATCTTTCGAAGCCAATTCAGTGTTCCCTGTGCAGAATGGCAGCCTGAAGAGAGGGCAGGGAGCTGAGCTGGATCTCCCTGGCTCCTGCTCTCATTCAGGATCCATCCTTGCCCTTGCCTCCAGYACCTCCTGCCCTGGAGGAGGGTCCCTGCTGAAGGAAGAGCTGCTGGCTGATGCCCAGCTTGGATGCCTCTCCAGATTTCTGTTTCCTTGCATTCTGGTAAGTTCTTTACAACAACATGTTGTAAACATGCTGTCAACATCTTCCTTCCCTGGATAAATTATTGGCTGAGATTCCCTTTCTCTGTACTCAGGAATCACAGTGCTCCTCAGCAYAGCATAAATGCTCACTTTTACCTTTTCATGGGTGAGTTGCAAAGGTGCAGCACAAAGGGACAATTCTGTTTATAAGATTCCAGAGGGGTTTAAAATTACCCCCTCCTCATGAACATGGGTCATGCAAATTCCAAGCTCATCTAAAAAAAATTTTGCACGTGGGTAGCTGTCTCCATTGGAGCAGCTGGGAAATCACCACAGGCAAAGCCTCCCCAAACTCAGCCTTTCCTAGACCCATTTTAGCCAGGTATGACCTGTACAGACAGCCTGGCWGTAAGAGAGGAAGGCATCATAGCTTTGTAGCCAAAAGCTATTTAATAAGTAGCTACTCCTTAACTGCAGAAAGAGGCAAAATGTTCTGACCTTGATTCAGGACTGCCTTCACACCTAATTTAATTGCATTTTTATTTGCAAATACTCATGCTGAGCTCTGGACGGAGTGCAAACTTCTCCAAAATTAGGAACTACCTTTGYTCCTAACCAGGTGCTCTGGGGCCAAACCAATGGAGACAGTGCTGAGGAAAAGGTAGGCTTTATTCTTTCCTGTAATCTTAGAAACTGCTGGTTGCATTTTGGAAATTGAAGAATACAAAAGGAGTCACAGTTGCCCCCACTGTGACTTACAAAAGCTATTTCTCCACAGGATACTATTTTTAACATCACAGGAATAGCAGAACTAAACCTATAAATAAAGAAAAATCACCAATTATGCCCATAAAGTCAAATGAAAGCTTGTTCAGGCCAGGTCACATACTGTAACAGCAGAATTGGCAGCAGGGCAAGATCAGTGAGTTTTAGTGACTGTATAAAGTTGTGAGCTGGACATTTCCCCAAATGTTAACCAGAAACAGATGTATGGAAAACAAACAAGTTTCACAGCAATCTRTTGGGTCACAGGCTGCATCTACAGCAAGGAGAAATATTACTGCAACTTCCCCTTGCTTTGCTAAAAGGTTTCCAGCAGTCTTTGTTCCAGTTCCATTGCTGAGGTAAGTCTGTGTCTGTACAACATATTTTTATTTTAAAATCACTTCTGCAAGAAGAAAGGGAAAAGGCCCCAGGCTGGCTGTAAACATTACTGCACAACAATCTCTGCCATCTCTCTCCAGTCTGAAAAAAGAAGTGTATTWCTATATCCTGTCTTTTTGGAAGGGCCAGAAGGAAAGTCTACTTTCAGCCAGATGTGGAACATTTTTCCCCACAAAGCTCCTTGAATCTCCTCCTACAGGAGTGATTGTGGTACTGCTGTCCCAGTCAGCCATGCTGCCTTTGTTTGAGACTTCTTATTTTTTTTTTTTTATCCCTCTGGTGTTGAATTTGGAGTTATCAAAGCTCCAGGAATGAAGGAAGAGGCTCAGAGCGACATCTCCGGCGCTCCGTTCCCGCAGGGTGGGGCAGGCTGCYCCTGCAGGTGCTCCCATCCCCAGGCAGCTGCCGCCCTCGCTGAAGCCTCGCTGAGGGACAGCCCGAGAGGCAGAAGAACGGCCTCTAAAATCACAAAGTCAGTGATTTTAAGATACTTTAAGTGCTTTTATACTGGCTGACAACAGCTGCCCTCCGGGAGGGAAGGATTTAGTAGAGCTGAAGGAAAGAGGGCACAGCAAAATGTCTGAGCCCAGCTGGTAACAGACTGATCACACAGCTTAATTAAAACCAACCCCTCTTTTTTTTCCTATTTCTGGACAAGAGGAGCAAGATAATCAATAAATGCATAAACAACCTTCTGGGTGTTATCTCTGAACCTTCCAGGTGCTGTTCTGAGAACTGCCCAGCCGTGCTGGAGGTACAAATGCCTGAATGACATCAACTGCTGTGCCTGGTTTGGGGCAGCTCTGAGATCCAGCTGAGGGACCAAGGGGCAGATCCCGAGCCCCGGCAGCTCTGAGACTCAGCTGAGTGACCAAGGGGCAGATCCCGAGCCCTGGCAGCTCTGACACCCAGCTGAGTGACCAAGGGGCAGATCCCGAGCCCTGGCAGCTCTGAGACTCAGCTGAGTGACCAAGGGGCAGATCCCGAGCCCTGGCAGCTCTGAGATCCAGTTGAGGGACCAAGGGGCAGAGCCCGAGCCCTGGCAGCTCTGACACTCAGCTGAGGGACCAAGGGGCAGATCCCGAGCCCCGGAGCATCCCGGACCCGCTGGCTCACATCCCCCCGACCCCTGTCCCGTTCATGCACCAGCTGCCGGAGTTGATGCTAATCTCTCAACAATTCCTACCCTGCTCTCTGTTACCGTCAGAGAAAAGTGATCAATTTAAGCTTTCAGGGAAATCCCCAAATCTCTCTCCTCGGCTCAGGAGCTGCCGGCACCAGAGGGCGCTTCGCTCCATCCTCGCACCAGCCGGAATTCCAAGAACATCCTTTTTATTCCTCAATCCCTTTATTCCCGCAGCCCTAGGGACAGATTTCGTGCAGGCCAGAGGCTGTGCGCCCCAGGCAGTCACTGCTGTCCGCTTGTCGCTTGGACTCAGCTTCAGGAGAAGGCAAACGTGTCCAGGCTCCGTCCGGACGGTGCCACGGGGAAGGCCGGGGCCAGCCCGGGGGTGAGAACCCCCGCAGCCCCAGGCCCTGCCCAGTTCTGCTGCCGGCTCCGTTCCCGCAGCACGCACAGCCCAGCCCCAAAGCCCCTGAATCTTACACAGATCCTACAAGTAGCTGTATTTCAAAGCCRAGATGCTGTATTTGTAWTTCCCAAGATGTAATGCTAATGTRAACCTCTTCTGGATAATCAGGTGATCTCTTACCTTCGCTATGTGTGAAATCCAATTTACCGAGGCATGATGCTTCCATAAAGACCCGAGGAAAGGCTGGGCACCTCAGGCATATGCAGCCACTTTTCCTCAGGTAGCAGCTGGCTACCTGTGCCTTGTTCTGGGCAGCTCTGACACTCAGCTGAGTGACCAMGGGGCAGATCCCAAGCCCTGGAGCATCCCAGACCTGCTGGCTCACATCCCCCCGACCCCTGCTCCCCTCATGCATCAGCTGCCAGGGTTAATGCTAATTAACCTCGTTAATGCTAACGCTGCTCATGGGCTCTGCTCTCGCTGTATCTGATCCCGGTGTGGGGAGCAGGGTCACAGAGAAGGGAGCAGAGGCATTCCAAGGCTCCCAGGAGGGGATTTCCAGCCCAACAGCACAGTCRGGGAACACAGGGCACACAGCAGCCCTGCAGGGGTCACTGATTTTGTACTTTGGCCTCCTGGCCAAGCCAAGCCACCCACTCTCTTCTAAAAGCACCAGTTTTAAAAACTAAACCCCTATTCCCTTCCCCTCCAAAGGGATCTTGTTGCCAGGCAGCAGCCCAGGACACTTGTCCCAGAACACAGAGGTCACTGGTGATTTGTTTATCCGGATTACTCAATAGCCTGACAGCAGRAAAGCAGGTGTGTGGCACCTGTGACATCTCCAACCTTTCCTCTTCCTGGCAGCCCTCTCCTACAGAGCCCCAAAACCTTTGCACACATTTTCTCTCCCACAATTTCCCAAGAGAGCTTTCAAGCTCTCCTCAACCTCACCCCACTCCCCTGGGGCACAGGACAYCCTCTCCACACCCTGCCTGGCTTTTCCCTGCAAGCTCTGTGCCCTACAGTGACACAACAGCTCAGGCAAATCTGTTTGAAGAGGGAAAGCTCAGAAAACTCTAGACTTGCATTGTCTCAGAACTGGTTCTCCAGTAATAGATTTTCCYAACATAACTGAGCTTTTTGCACCTTCAGAAACATGCTTCTCCTCCATATTAACTAATAGTGTKCAACACAGTTATTTTCCTCATTAATATCTTAGTTCAAGGCACATCGATTTGCAGCAGTTCCCACTAAACCATCTTTGAGGGAATTGTTTCTCCTTATTAGCGTCCTGATCACAGCAAGCTTCATTGAACAAATAATGATTTAAGGAAAAATGGGGGATTGTAGAACAGAGCAGTAGGAACCTTGTTCATTCTTCAGGCCAATGTCCTAAGAATTTCTTTCCCTCATTTTCAGAGAAAGGCCATGTGACCAGAGGGAAGGTTACTCTGTCCCAACCCAAAGAACAYGCCCAAGGCTGCCTTCCATCTCCTCTCCCTCACTTGCTCCCTTCAACTTGCTGGTTTCTTGTTCCCATTTACCTGCAGTGCAGAGTCTTCACCTTCAGGAGTTCTTCAGCCCCTGCCCTTTCGGCCGTAGAGAGGTGGATTTTCACAGAACACAACACAAGAGTCAGCTTGAAAGACCTTGACCACTTTCTGTGAGCTCCCAACATACTAGGAAAGGCTGCTTGATTGAGAGGAAAAGCATCCTCTGGTATGTACAGCAGAGTGCAAGTGCCACCATGATACTTTTCTGAAAAATCCCTTTGCCAGGATTTCTTCTCCTGGGAAGTTGAGAAGTCTCAGAGAAAAATGTAAATAATAAKTATCTGATTCTCTTCTCCTGTGTTTGGAATGTGCTCTGGAGGTTGTTTACCAACAGGTGCATCTTTGATTGGTTCCATGTGAATTSTTTTTACTTAATGACCAATCAAAGCCAGCTGTRAGTGATTCTCTGAGGAGTCACAGGTTTTTACTATTCATTCTTTTCTAGCCTTCTGATGTATCCTTTCTCCTTCTTTAGTATAGTTTTAGTATATAATTTTTAAAATATAATATCATAAGATAATAAATCAGCCTTCTAAGAACTTGGAGTAGATTCTCATCTCTCACCTCGTCCTGGGGACCCTCACAAACACCACATGCAAGAGCAGTGTTTCCTGGCCACAAACAGCAGGAACTGCTGCAGTACTGATTCCAGGGCTGAGAGATCCTCACGGGTACAGAGACACATCCGATGTGCTCAGCTGAGGGCAGCAAAAGAACTGTCCCGGTGGTGGCTCCTGCACCCACCCTGCTGCTGCAGGAAGGGGCAGGAAGGAGCCATGTCCTGTGTGCTCCCKGTCACTCCCAGCAGGAGCTGAAGCCCAGCAGGCAGCACGATCCCAGCTGTCCGTCCAGGAGCGCCGGGGCCCCKCCCCTGCACAGCCTGCACGGCTCCAGGGGATGCAGTTTCACCCCAGCCACCACCAGGGCACATCATCATATTCGGACTCTCCTCACAACACCCTGCAGCTACAAACAGGAGCAGCAAAGGATTCAGCACTCCTTTTTAARAGATGGCAGTGGAGGAGAAAGCACGATGAGAAACAAAAATACAAGACAATAAAGGTTAAGGTATTTTTATTATAAAAGTCTATACAATGAGCACCAGACATAGCAATGCAATTATATCTGGTTTAGTTATATATATTCCATATCTATATATCCATATAGATATATAGGTTTTGCTTTTACCAAAGTAAAACTGTTATATCACAAAATGCCTAGTTCTACCATTTATTTATTGCTCAACAAGGATGGCACAAAACACACTCAGCATAACTGTTGCCATGCTTATCTACTATACTGAATAAACAGCCAAACACTGCATAACAAACACAAAGCAGCTGTTAATTCTGAATTGGAACCAGTCTGATCACTCACTCACTTATAAAAATATTGGAATCATATAGATTTAAGCATTATAAAGGAGGAATATATTATTTAAAACATTTAAATAGTGCATATTGACATTTTGCATGTGGTATATAAAACACAAACATTCATGTACAACACTATACAGTACACATTAGTTTCAATGTTTGGATACACCCGTGTCTGCAGACTGATAGAAAAGGAACTGAAGTGTACATTGCACAATGGAACTGAATAAAATTGGTAAATGGTCTCAAAGACTACTTTAACCTCATAATTCTCTAAGGTCCCAGATCACTTTGCAGTTAAAAAAAAAAAGAAAAGAAAAAAAGGCATACCACCAGTGCTCAATAGTTTTAGTGCTTTTTTTTTTCTGAATTCCAAAAATACATGCCTACAAGCAGAGTAAAACAAACCAAGAAGTATTCTACAGTACACAAATGAAATCTGAGCACTAAAAATCCTACTTGTAACCTATTTCATATGCTTCATGACAGAACAGCAAGTCTCTGAGGTTAYGTGCGAGCCACTTCTTACATTGTGAGAAAGTTCATTTTTGGTCTTTCATAAAGCAGAGTGAATCATTGCTATGTTGACATTAGCCAKTCATAAAAACATGCAGTGAGAGTAGGTGCATGCAAAACATGGCCACAATCAAACTGATACACTGAAATAAAAAAATAAAAAAAAACAATTGAGAAAGCACCAGCTAAAATTAACATTTTGATTTTGCCAGATCAGAAACAGCTGCGGATGGCTGCTGCAGAGCAAAGCTAGTCCCTAAATCATCATTCAGCACAGCAGATGTGATACTCAAAACATTATTTAGATTCAACTCTGAAGCTAAATCATGCAAGGCCCATAAACTGTTTTGCTTACATCGTAAGGATTAGATAATGTATTTTTATTCTCCAACTGTAAAACAAAACCGTGATAAACAGCAGTAATCTTTCCACTCCAAACCGCCGGTTCTCCCTGTGGTGCATGTTAACTACACTGATTTTAGCCCTTGACACCATACTCATTTCAGGTACAGTGGGATTTTAACTGTCCTAAGCCAGCTCCTTTCTGTGGAGCCACACAAGTCTGAGCACCACCATATTTCCCAACCACCACAGTGTTCACTGTGCTCCTCAAATCTTCTGAAAGCGGAGATGCCGTATCCAATTCAGCCCAAACACTACGTCACCACTGGCTGATAAACAACAACCCAAAAAGGGATCAAATGAACAACAATGACATGAGTCCTGTAGGCAGCATGTGATTGAACTTTTCAGTTTTCCAAGGTTTAAAAGCCACTAAGAAAAGGTCACTTTCTGGTTTGTCCACTGTCATCTTTATCAAGGAGRAAACGTGACCGCTAATGAGCAAAATCCATAGACGTTAATTATTACTGTGTACAGGTGCAATTTAGAATACCAAAAAATCAAAGTTGTTCCACAGCAGTCCTTTGAAAGGAATTACAGTCTGTTTAAGTGTTCCAGGAATTAAGAGCTGTACCCTTAATTTGCTGATTTTTTAGGCAAGAGGAATAGTTCATGTAGCATTACAATATTAATAATTTCTTCAACAATGTAAAAGGTTAGTAATAACAAAAGTCTCAAAGTTCTTGAATGCTAAAGATAAAAAAAAGGCTATGGTTGCTTTGGAACAGGATGGATGCATCTGGAATACAAAACTTCGATGGAAACTGTGTTTGCTAAAGTTGGATAGAGCAGTCTCAAACTCAGAAACCTTATTTGCTCTCTAGACAGGACCTACTTACCCTTCAAACATGTCCTAGTGGCACCACAGTAAAGTGCACAAACTGGATTCTTTCAACAGTGCATGACACATGAACACAAGCACCCAATAAGTACAGGGGTAGTATATGGAAACAGCAYGTTACTCAACAGGTTGGAGGAATATAATCTAGATTGATTTTGAAGAATCTTGTTTGCTGATAAGGACTTCTAACAGCCTCAGTTTGGCTTTGATTTTCTTGTACTCCCTGTACTCATCCAGCATTGGGACCCGATCTTCTTTCTGTACATTCCTGTAAAAAGAAAAACATCAAAATTTCTAAACTAAATCCTCCATCCTGCAGCAAGCCAAACACAGAAGCAGCTACAGGAAGTTATTCTGGGGCAGGAGAAAATATTATTGGCAGCTTGTTCACCAATRCCAGGCATGACATATTTTAGTTTATTGTAGTTAAAACTGCCATCACCTAAAAAACTGRATTTATTCAGCACAACTGCTGCAGCATTGGGTAAAAATCACTGCCCTAAGCTCTCCGGGGAATTTTACTAACAGGATATGAAGTGATATACACACAGATCCTGTGTATACACTACAGAAAAAGACACATTTAAGTCAATCTACATTTTTTACTATAAGTAGATTGAGCCACAAATTGGCAGCAGAGCATTATTCTTACTGGACTACAATAAATAATCTATTAATATGATTAACYTCATTATTTGCCATTGAAGTCAAAAGGAGTTTTGTTCCAAATTCAGTAAGTGCATGATGAAGCCAGTTACTGGAATTTGTGAGACCAGTGGTCCAGGAGTTTGCAGTTCAGGAGAAATACAGGAGAAGGCAAAGTCAAGTGAGAGGATTTGCCAGTCAAGGAAGTGACCTCTTAGTTTTGTTCATGACATAAGGGATCTCAAAAATTCAATGGGCAGCAATGCAATCCAATTCATGACAAAACAAATTCAAATAAGAAACCTAAAAGAACTAAACTATATGGAGAATAAAAACTATAAATGCCTTTACTGGTAAAGCAAATATCCACTGCCAGAACTGACCTACTGGAAAAAGGGGCAAATGGGCAAATTTCCCTGCCCTATGTTAAAGAACAGGGATAATACAGGGTTTTTAAAATTTAAAAAAAAAAATCATACTTTCTAGTAGGTATTTTTAAATGCTATTTTTTTTTAAATGGAACTGTTAAAAATACAMAAAGTTATCTCCCTCAGGAGATTATTCACAGCAGATCAAAACAGATCAGGTTGCAGCTGACAACATTCAAAGTTAGAAAATACACTTGGCTACATAGTGAGGCTGCAGCCCAACATCTGGTTTTTGTGCTAAACAAACCTTCCATTCTGCTGATAAAACTCCTCTTCAAACTCTCGTAATGTCTTACGTAGCTTCTTCTTCTCAGCTCTGGCTTTCCACAGTTGCTCCAATAATTCAGGCCTAAAAATTTCAAGTGAAAGAAAAATATGTTGGCCTTACAAAAGAATTTCAATTCCTCAGAAACAACTGAGCTAGCTGCACTAATAATTTATTTGTCTGGCTCATAAGGAACATACTGTCAGTTTGAAAATGAAATATTGAGAACAAAGTAGCAATTAATAAAGGGGTATAAATTTTTTGCTGTCTACACAGCTCAAGTAAGGCTGAAGAAGGTTTAGAAGATACTAAATAATTCACTGAGTACAAAAAGATCTTAGTCAGACATGTCAGAGCAAAGAACACTCATTCAATCCAAACATTTCCTGAGAAGTGCTGAACATGTCACTCCCTTTCACCCRTCATCAGAGATTCAGTATCATGACTCTTAACTACAACAATTACAACTACCATAATTAAATTATCCACTTAATTGTCCATACATAGAAGCAGCTCGGGTGCTGGAGAGCCTCAGGTCCCGGGTGAGTTTCTCTTGACCATCTTCAATATCAGACTCAGAGTTTTCAACTGGGCTTAGAACGGGCTGTGTTTGGGCAGCAGTTTTTAAGATTTCATTCAAGTCTGTAGACAAACCATCACTTTCCTCCTCTTCCTCCTGAGAGTAAAAACAAATTCAAAATAAATATGATGTATTTCAGTTCCCTATTGCAAGTGCTGGGACTATTTTTTAAAGGCATTGCACCTACCTTAATTTCTTCAAAAAAATGGGCAGTTTCACCTTCAATAATGGGCTGTAACATCTGCCCCCGCCTCTTGGTTGATGGTGATCCCTGAAAAAATGGAAATTTGTTTTAAAATGTACAGTAAGACATCAAATGCTGTTTGAAGTCAGAATTACACTGAAATCACCCAATGTTTCCTCTCTGAGATGAACAAAAGACAGCGAACATACTTACAGAGCACAAATAAAAATAACCATACAACCCAAAAAGCTCAGGTACCCAAGGTATCCTTGACACAGAAATAATTGTTGTAGCTTATAACTTATYTTAAAATATTCATTTTCAGACTTAAAATAAAAAGCATTTGCTCTCTCCATGTTTTGTAGAAGATTCATAAAGTGCAATGATAGCTCTGAATTTTGTATTTATTCTTGTTCCTCCCAAACCAATGCACAGTTACAGAGGCCAGAGCTGGTTATCTCCTGCCAGGCACCCATTGGGAATAATCCTGCCTGGTTCCTTTTCCAGATCACTCTGAAGCCCTGCAGGCGGAAGTGTGAAATCAGAGCTRTGTGTTGCCACCTCAGAGCCAAAATCCTTTAAACTCCAGCCTAAAGCAGTGTCCTTGTGCTGTCCAGGTGCCTGTTGCACTCCTGCCATAAYGTCCTGCTCATCCCTTATCCCCAGACAGCAGAAGCAGCTCCAACAGATGGTCTCTGGACAGGAAAATGTGAAACACAAAAGCCACACAGACAATGACCTGTCAAAAACTTCAGTTCATGAAAGGTAAATAGTCTCCTGCTTCTCTGGACATTTCCATACAGGCTTCAGTGCATGTCATTGGTGTACCAGGATACAGTAAGAGATCTCATGGAATTAATTGTCATATAAACCTAAAAATCCATTATTGAGTATACTTAGACGTTATCACTGAACAATCCTTGGCAATATGAGAAAGCTCCTCATATCTCTCATAGGTTTCAAACCTAAAGACCTGTGAAAAAGATTTTACAGGTGCTGCCTACAGCACAGGTTAAGAATCACATTACTGACATCTCTCCTGAATTTAAAATCCTTCTGGTGGGCTATAACCCATCCCTTTATTTCACAGCCAAAAAACCAGAAYGGCTACGGTACAGTCATAAGGCTACCCAGAAGGTAAAATCCATCTCAGCTAAGTCAGATTTCWGAGGGGAGAGGTAGGATAGAGCTCCATCAGTCAAGGGCACTGCCAAGAAGCTGYGACTCACCAGTCACAGAGAAACACATTGGTGCCTAAGAGCAGCCTGTGTTTATGGAGTTCAGAAAGGGACTGTGATAGAAAAGCCCCTAAACCTGACTGTGATGCAAATCATGTTTTTCTTTAAAAGAAGCCACCAAAAAYAATGTACGTGCAAGAAAGGCAGAATCTTGACCTGGCCCCTTTACCTCAGTGTACTCCAGCTTAGAGGGGAGAGCTCAGAACTGTCAGCAACAATGTAAACAGCAGATCAAGCTCCTGCTGAGTAAACCCAGCTACCTGTGTCTGGGAAGAACTGTCTGTATGCAAAGAGATTATCTCATGTCAGCAATGCAGCCCCTTCCTTCCAAAAAGGTCAGCAGCCAACATCCAAACAGGTATTTTGCAAGTCTGGGTCAGTATGCAAGGYTTGGATTATGGCTCACGCAGAACAAAACCAGCTGGCTGTCATTCCCCAGCTGTTTTACAGGTACTATAAACAAGGTTACATCAATTTCCTTGCACAGTATGAAAACTTTTCTTCCTCATCTCTTAGAAGACCACAGAGAGAGGATAGAAAATTCAGAAGGAAATGAAGTGAAAACACAATGAAAAAGCAGGGATGTTGTACAGATGCTGCAGGTGCTGGTAACATGTCTCTCTCTGAGGAAGCATGAAGGAATGAAATGGTTCTGATGGCAATCCTGTCACTCAAGCCTCTGCTGACAGCAACCTGCACTGCAACTGGTGTTACTATTCTGGGGAGGACTGAAAGTACAGTATGTCCTGGGGATCCATACCTAGCACAGGCACTTGGGAACATCTCAGCCACAGCAAGTYAGCAGAGCTCACTTACTTCCACAGAGAACCATTTAATTCCCAAGAGCCATCAAGGTCACAGACAGCTTGGAASTGCTCTGTTCTCAGCAGTAAATCAATCAAATGCCTCAGGTACAATGACAACAATATCTTGTATCTTCCACAAGAAACATGTTCCACAGAACAGTGTTACTAGCTCTTCTAAAGGCAGCCTCGCAGTTCAAAAGTGGGAAAATAAGCAGAAATAGCATTTGTTTTACTCACAAGAATAGGAGTAATGCTTGCTCTAGTTAACATTTGTTTTACAAGTCTGTATCTGTCATAAAGTGGCTTCACAATATGTCTTTCTTCTCTAGTAACCTAGAGGCAGAGAAACCAGAGAATTAATTATACCGGTCACTCCATCACAGACAAGCAAACACAAAGCCGTGTGCTTCTCTGGCCAGGCCACCACCATTCCAGCCAGGAATATAAAACTACCTTACACTGTGTGTATGAAAGGGGGTTTGTGCAGACAAAAGGGAATAACKTGGTGTTTTTTCATTCTCTCTCACTTTAATATTGTGTATTTTTCAGGGAAAAGATTTAAACGCTCCCTAAAAATTAGGGGAGCCTTAGCACAGGCAAACCCTGCATTTAAATATCCATGGAAAAGAGGCAAAAAGGGGACCAAGAGCTGAGGGAAAAGATGTGTGCCTGGCAATGATGATGGTTCTACAGAAATGAAAGGGAAAAAAGAAAAAGATGAAACTGTAGAGAAGGGGGGTGGGAACTGTCCTTTCATTTCTGTTTCTGTGAAATCCAGAATAACATTTCTGGTCTTTTCTGAGGAAATTCAATAATCTTGTTTATTTTTCAGACATCTCTTTGCCTCACAGACATATAAGGCACTGAATGACACCCGTCACTTTGCACACTCCAATAACCTGCTGATTTCTGAAAAGGGGGCCTATTAATACATACTTTTTTTCTTTTTTTAGAAGTCAATGCAGCAAGTTCCTCAGATGGCAACATGGAGGCCAATAGATACCTTTATATTTTGGAAAAGGAAAAAGAACAACCCCCAAACCAGCATTAACTTCTGGTCTTACTACTGCTCAAGAGTTACAGCTGTCTATGCACACAATGGCAGAGTTTGAAATAAAGCCAAGCATTACCGGCCGTCCATGTTGGCTTTCATAATACAGGAGGCTCTTCTGGAGAGATGTTTTCTCTTCTACCAAATGGTCCTTTGTCATTTTCTATCAAGAATAATTAGCATTTAATCAAACACAAGTCACTTTTATTCGCTATCCAGATGCCTAAGCCAARCTTAGCTTAGTTAATATCATACAAGCCACCTTCCTCCATTTAAAGCTATTCAATATTGTCAGCACATACTTGTAAATATTTTAATATAGAGCAAGGAGAATGTGGTTCATGTTGATAATTTCCCCAGCGAGTCTGAAATATGATGGCCTGGCAAAGGGCTGCTAGCCAGAGGCATCATCATGTTGATAAAGTGGTATCTCAAGTGCTCTATTTCCCCCTTATTCTCTCAGAAAGAGCCTATCCATGACCTTATGCTTACCTTTATATCTTCTGGTAAACATCTCTCAACTCGTTTTTCCTTTAACCTTTTCAAAATGAGTTCAAGTGTAGCCTCCTTGGTGGGCTTCTTCTCTTTCTGCACAACCCGCATCTCATCTTCATTTTCCTCATCCTCTTGGTCAAGAGAGGAACCAAAGCTTTTTGGAAGAGTGTTACTTCGTGGACGTGTTTGAGGTATGAATTCTCCCTCTGAGCTCCTCTGCTTTGCATCTGAAAAGGGAAAAACTGCTCAGTCCAAAGGTTTAAAATAACACAGTTTATTTAACTGCAAGTACAGGAACATAGCAATTTGCATATGGAAAGTTTCCCTCCTAAAGAACTAAGGCCATAAGAATAATTTGATTTTTGAACAATGCAAAATGTAGAAAGAAAACATTTTTGTGTGCTGTGAAAGTTTACTGAATGACTTAGCCATTTCAGTCATGGAGATAATTTGTGTTGCAAGAGAAGAGAAGAAGAAACTGTAGCAATCTCTTACCTTTTATTTGCTTTCTCAATTTGGTAAGTTCAGTCATCCATTTTAAAACTTTTGGATTGGCTGCAATATCACTATAGGAGGGCTGAAAAAAATACAAATAAACTACATATTAAAACAAACACACTAAATCTTGTTTATAAATACTTCTTTCAAGATTTGGTACTATTTGTGATGGTGTATGTGAACAGTTATGGGAATGCCACTCAGTATCAGTTCAGATCTCAGTGACAACATAAGGACAACACTTCTGAAAATAAAACTGAAACAACTTCAGCAGCTGAACCAGAGAGTGGTAAGACACTTCTGCTTTTCCACACATCTGAAATGGCCTCAGTCTCTCAGCAGAACTGTCACTCTGTCCTCCTTTGGCTCTGTTATTCTGGCACATTTTCTAATATTGCTGTTGCTCAGCTCCCTTTTGCAGTGTGTAACAAAATTCTCATTTGTGAACACAGTTATTCAACAATGAACAACAAGAGTCACTCAGCCCTCCATTACAGTCCTTTATCCTGAGTAAAGACAGAAGTGCTAACTTACCTTACTGTTTCTCTCCTTTTCAAACTGTTCCTCAAATTGCTTTATTTTTTTCTGTAATTTCTTGACAAGCTGATAAGGTGTTTTATCTTCCCTTTTGTCATCTTTTGAGCTAAAGGATGCTCTTCGTGTTCTGTTTAAAAACATTTTAAAAATGTCATTTAGATAATTAAGTGAGTGAAAACAACATGTATATTTAAGAAACAGTTTAATAATTTCATTCTTCATGAATGAATTAAACAGCTTCACTCAACTGTCTCAGGTAAGACAAGAGATAATTAAGCCAAAAAGTATTCACATTTAGTCTTACTAATACATTTCTTAGATTTTGCTAACAGACTTAGAAAGTATGTGGTTTTGGTTTTATATCATCTTTCACACAGCTCCTTTACATTTGCTGCTCTTGCAAAGCATTTTTTGTTTAAAGACCGACATGAGAATTTTCCAGAACACTTACTATACAAAGTGCCTGAAACATCCCTCAACACAGCCAGTGAAATTTATGTCATTCAATATATTAGCAATACTAATCTAATAATCCACTAGAGCAGATCCTTATTAGTTTCAGAATGAGGAGAACAGCTATTATCATCAGCACTTTTCTGCAGGTCGGTCTTCTACATCATTTTAACAGTAGTTGTTAAATGTCTTCTCTGGTTAATTGGAGAAAACTTGCACAAGGATCTTTTTGCATCAATAAATCTGCCAGACAGACAACCAGAAACKCTAAACTTGTTCCAATCTCCTGTTTCAGGCTTTCTCATTTTTATGACATTATTTCTTCCCCAACAAGCATGAAAATTCTTCTCAACTTCCCTTTCCCAGTAACAGGAGCAGACAGTACAGGTCACAAGTTATTTACAGTTTTGGAGAGTCACACTGCCCAGTTCACAAATACAAATAACCTGCAGYTTGTTTAGTGACAACTCTAATAAACCAGGTTAAAAAAATACAACTCTACTTTAATAAACTAGGTTACAAATATACAAGAAAAAAAAGCCAGAGCTTACATAAAATCAGACCAGAGTCTAGCAAAGCCTGATAAACAAAGGATATAAATACTACTTTCAGCCCAGGAAGTGCCATTTGTCCAAAGCCATGACCAAATGCCAGGGAAAGCTCTGCAATCTTGTCCTATTTTTATCTTCTTTCCCTCAGCATCTGTCAAAGGCCACTTGGAGAGCCACRATCCCACCCCAGCTGAACCTCTGCTCTAACTCACTGCAGCAGTTCCTKGGCAGGCAGGAGCAGAGCAGCCAAATGGTCACACAATGTTTGACCTTGGTCTTCAGTTCATTCAGATCATGAAAACTCGTGGTAATCTCAAACAGCTGTATTTTCATCCTGGCATAACACATCCCGCCCACCAGACTGCAGTAAAATACACACCTAACAAAAGAAAGTGCTTTGGATGAAGAGTCCAACGTTTCTGGATCATGTAAGAAACGCTGGCTTTGCCCAAAATCCAAACTCCGATGGGACAAAATGGGATGACAGTCCTCTTCCAATGGATGGTTAGTCATCCTCCCAGCCTGTGGGGAAAGCTGAGCTTCTCCAGATTCACTGTCCTCCTGCCAAGACTTGAAAGCAGGAAATGGATCTAGAAGATAAAAAAAAGACACAAAATGGTACTTTTCTGTTACCAGAACTATCAACAAGAGTCGAAACAAAAATGCGAACCCAATGCTTAGTCTTGTATGCTCTAGAGGATGTGGTGTCATACACAAAGTGAATAAAAACAGTGAAATGCATCAGAAAGCTACAAATTCTGTCATATAACTGAAAGAAAAAGGTACTGAAATGAAGTATGCACACTAGGATCCCTTTTTCAAAGTGTATCTTGGGAGTATGCATTTCTGAGCAGTTCAACAGTGTAAGAGAGTCTTATTTATGTATCAGAAATATAAAATAAGAAGAATATGTTTATTGTCCATTCCAGTATTTTGCTGTGGAAATTAATTTCCATACTGTATGCATGTACTTTGAAAGTCGGTCCTCTTGGTTTTGAAGAAGGTTTTGAAGAAGGTTTAGGGACAATGCCCATTTGCTTAAGTCTTTTTCAAGGAGTGTTTTTGGGTTTTATGATAAAATCTACCTTTACAACACTAAGAAAAAGAGATTTCTTAATTTGTGGAAGGTGATTTTTTAGGAGGGAGATTCCAAAACAATCAATTCTTTCAAATCCCTATGAAAAGCTCCTTGYTAACATTCCTTATAATTGGCAYGGTTTTCTTGCTGYTTAAAAAAGAGCTGATACAGCCTTTCAATTACTTCAATTTAAAATCCCACCCCCCTTTACCTTTCAGAGCTGCCTGTTCTTTTTCCTAGTTCAAATCAGAAATTTGAAAACTGGGTTCAAAGTGTGCAGAACAACAATAAAACCCACAAAGTAATCTTCAAAAAAAAAAATAACCCTTGTACCTGCTTTCCACTGCACATTTACTAAGTATGATTGGGAATTTTTTTGTTGTTTTTCAGCTGTGATCTTGCCTGTTTGCACAGGACAAGATACAAGAAGGGGACCTTTTTGAATCAACAAAAAAGCTGCAGATCAGAATATTCCCAAGATATAAGGGACAGCAGGTGAAGGGTTAGTTAGAAAGCAAACCAACTATCAAAAGGCAGATAACTGAACGTATGGCGAACCATACTTACCCTCCCCTTCTCTCTGCAGATGCATTGTTTTGAAATCAATGAGGGGGAAAGTGATAGGGCATGGCGCTAATAAAATGAAAAAGAATGGCAAAAATACTAAAGTGAACACACAGCACAGTCAGAACAAACTATACATAACATGTAAAGCAGGAAGATACAGTACCAGGGAAAAATATCCCAACTTTCTGGACCAGGCCCTGAGCACTCTCAGCTTCCAAGCAATTCCCATGGCAGGTAAGGATGCTCAGTCCTCAGCCAATTTGAACTTTTACTGGAAAGGTTTACAAAGAACTGGTAGAGGAATAGTAAAGACTTATTGCAGTTTTATAAGAGACTCGTGCATCCTCACATGAACAAAAGGCAAGCTCTAATGTTTTTGCTCAGAGCTTGTAAATAATAGAGATGATGGTGATTTCCAAAAAGCAGGGCAAATGCAGAAAAAGTACTCAGAAATATAAATCAACCATTCTGCATTTTCACCTTGGGCCAGCAAGCATTTGATGTTGATTTTCAAGAACTCTGTTGCATACAGGCCTCTGAGTTTTCTATTAGATTGGCTTTAATAACCCAAACCTTGGAACTGAATTTGGACTAATACAGATTTCTCAACAAAGTCACTCTACTTCAATGGAATGCCACAAGGACTTGCAGTGCCTTGGAAGGCTGAGYTCCTAATAACCATCCTAAACAAGACTGAAGTACAGTCAATGTTCAAATACTTCACAGTGAAATTAAGACCTCTTGCAAAGAACATGATTTAATACCAAGAAGTTATAATATAAATTTATAAACAGATTCGCTGCTTTATTTTCAAAACAAGGGTCATAAAGCTATTTGAGGAAGTAAAACCAAAAGCAACTTCATGAGCAGATTTAAGGAAATAATGAAAATGGATGCCACAAACCTTTTGAGAATACATATTTAGTCATCTTAACACAAATAGAGGATGCAACAAAATGTAATGTGCAAGTAAGCAATTAAACTAAATAAAACACTGAAAACATAAGTATTTTTATGTTTTAGCTTTAGTCCTTAACTTAGGCAACAAGAATGGAAACCTGGACTCARTGTTTCTGGGTGCCTCCAATTTGACTTCTCTGCGCCATGACATACCCTGGATGTGCAGTTTGCTAGGGCTCAAGAGCACCAACCAGCAAATATTGTACAAAACAAATGAAGCCAATCACAAGTTGCAAACCTCATTACTTGCAGAAGGGTTAAAAGGGAAGTGTGGACTCATGAAGGCAATTAATTTGCAAGACAGTCAACAGCAGTGACAAACCAACAATCAGTTCTCACCACTTGAGCTTCAGGACAAAGCTGTATGTGCTGACAGTTCCAAGCTGCACTGTTACAGAACACACATTCCAGCTTCACTTCCCTCATTTTAATACTTCCAACACTGCAACCACAAGTTAAGTGCAGTGATTCCTCCCTACCAGTGTCTTGCTAAGGTTTCACTGTGACACTTAAAGGCATCTCAAAGAACAGCTGTCACTGGAAGAGCCTGCTGAAAGTTAAAACCCTGTCCCTGCACAGTTAACCTGCACGACATCTATCAAGTTGTACTGCAGGTTTTCCAAACCAGAACTGAGTGGCCTGTGGCCATTGCACAGTCAGTGACAGCTCACTGTGGTTTAGCAGCTTAGATCAGTTGCATTTTTTAAGGTGTGATGACTCCAACACCAGGCAGAGGAAACAYGATATAAGGAAGACATAAAAAGAGAAGTATTTCGAAAAGAAGGTATTGACAAGAGTGCTCTGCTCCGGTTACAAACGACTTATGGTTGTTTTAAGTAAAACAAAAGTTTTAACAGTTTAACCAGACATTTGAGCAATAAAATTCAGTCAAGTCACAAGCTCAAGGGATTGCTAAACCTGGAAGGCAGTGAAGAATAAGGTCACAAACACAGGGAATCCTGTCTGAGAGAAAACTCTTACAAGCATTTTTCTTCTACTAAAATGCAAACCGTGGAAGGGGCACAGAACAACATCCATCTGCAACTTCAGCCTTTATTTGAAAATTAAGAGCTGCTTCAAGTTGTCCAATGACATGGAAACCAAAACAACCGACAGATTTTTCTGAAAATTTGAAATATGAACTGCTGTGTTTGGCTGGTTAGTCATTTTAAGTCAAATTCAGCCAATTCAATAGTTTACACTTAATAAAACAAAGACACACAAGACACAATGATAATTTTAAYTAAATTATACAATTTGACAAAGTAACTTGGATGAGAGACTCAGGGTCATGGAACTTTTAAATAGTAAAAACAAAAACAAAACAAAACATGCCACCTAGAATGAAACTTGGACWTTTTTGCTTTCTTTCTTTGGTTTTCCTTATATTTTTTAAGGTCCTTAATTAAGTTGCAGATGGTTCTGAAACAAGATGAGACCTATGTCATGACTCGGTCGATCTTACCATGTGTACAGGAACATGCTGCTGTCTCCTGCTTTTACTTTGTACATAGTTTTATTTACCACTCCTCCCTAACTATGGTGTGAGCTAAAGAGTGAGAATTACCTTCCCATTTGTCACCATCAGACACATTCTTCAGATCCAGATGTGGTACTTGGACAGCTGGAGCTTCCTCGGGAACATGAACGCTGCCATCCTCCAGCACCTCTGAATCAGGGTTTGCATTAAGATCACAAGTCTTGCTACTTGAATCCTGTATTTAAAGAACAGAACAAGTTTATTATTACCTAGCAGCTGGAAACCAGGTACTTAATCAGTTCCAGCAATTCTACAAATTTTAAGGAAAAAAGAAATCTTTCCCAAATCGAGGAGTTAAGAATAGAGACATACACCCCCAAYAGCAGCCAATTATTTACATTCCAAAACATTTCTTACATGAGATGCATAAACTTGCTRTCCTGCCCTAAGTCTCTGTGAAGTGACATGATGAGCTCTCTAACAGAGGTCTTGCAAGCCTTGCAGCACCAACCACCATAAGATGTTAAAAACTAAATTTATTGTGTTACTTCCCATTTGTATTTCTTATAAGATGTTGTGTAKCGGTATATAAACAAAATCTTTCTTACCAGAAATGCCTCTGAAGATTTTCTATCATTGCCATCAAGCAATATACTATTTTCCCTAAAAAGAAGACACAGACCTCATTATCATTTTAAATGGACRTTATCATTTAAATGGACAGGAAACACTATACACTCCCCTTATWTTTTTTTTTACAAACCCCATGCAGTTTAAGCAGCTAGAGAATGTATTTACTTCAGGCAGTAATTAAAACTGGGGGATTAAAGTTATATTACTTTTTTTCCACTTTCTGATCTTCACATTGGATTTCAAGTCGTGTTTATATGTAAACAATAACTAGACTTGAACAAAATTGAAAATAAAACCAGCTCAGACCATTATTCTCAAATAGTCAACATTTTAAAACTCAACTGAAAGAATCCTGAAATTTCAATCAGTGCTGAACTAAAGCTGCAAATTAACAAAGCTTTCTGGGTAGTTACTGTTGCTAACATTAATTCTTCAATCATTAAGAGCAATAAAATGTGCCAAAATAAATTTTTATTCTTCTGTTTCTCTTGCCCAGAACATAGGGCTGTTCACAAAAAAAAAAGGTGTAGGTTAATAATTTGTACAAGTACAGAAAATCACAAACCTTTCACTATTATTTTCTTCATCAACATCTTCATCACATGGTTTCAATAATATGTCTGCAGTCTGTTGGGRAAAAGTATGTTTAGAAAGATTCAGGAATGACTCTCTCAACAGAAAACATTTCCATAATCATGTTTGACCACAAAACACCCTCAAGAACTAAAACTTTCTTGTGTGTGGGGATGGAAATCACAYTTTTTAACCGTGCGACGTTTTTACATCTCAAGTAAGGCCAGTGACCAGGTGTTTCAATCACCAGAACTCAGATACTGACTTTCCATCTTCAGAAAAATCATTTTTATTATTTCTCCAATAAAAGTTGTACCTAAAATTGTGACAAATTGTGACATGAAGATTGAGGTGACTAAAATCATGGCAGTTTGTACATCCTAGTCTCAAAAACTTCTGAGTTTTTGTTGTATCTAACACATATGAAATKAAACAAGTCTGACAAACTTTTTAAAGGAGCCACTAATCCCTGTTACTAAATACAGCAGCAAGAATTGGAAAGGGATAAAAAAGTGCTGTCAGTTCTACGACACCATCTAAAAAAACAAGTTCAGATGAATCCATGTCACCACTTTGTTCACTAAAAGTATTTATGCYAAAGCCCAGTACTTGATTTCTTCAGAAAAGTGTCTTATTTGGGGGAATACAAGAAATTTGAAATATAAAATATGTCATGTGGTTTTAGACTTCAGGAATTCTCACAAAATTATCTTTACAGTGCCTGAAGATAACATCAAGTTACCAGGAGACTGCAAACACACCAACAGTTGCCASTTTTATGCTGCTGACAGCAACTGACACTCCTGTCAGAAAAAACATCATTCCTCTGCTGATATTATTTCAGTCCTCAAGTCAAATTCCAATCTGGGGAAACAATTTTTAATTACAGTGCATTTGTCATACTCCAGCAGATAATTTCCAGCYTGGAGATGAGCTGTACAAGTCTTGCACAGTCACACTTACTCGACTTGTGGAAACAGCTGCTTCTATTTCCATTTCGGGCCCAAAGGAGAACTCACATGCAGAGCTTTCTTCTCCTACAACCCTACACACTCCTCTCAAACTCCTTCCACAAAGGAGAATCACTACATTTCTCTTTAACCTCCCCCCAAAAGGTACAACTCTTCAATTTGAAACAGTGTATTAAAACTATGGAAAATCTAACATTAAAAAAAAACAAAACTCCACACCAAAATGTCACCTTACTACTGCCAGTAATAGACAGAAGTCTATCAAAAACCAAAAAAAGGCCAGGAATGACACCAGGTGTGACAACAAAAGTATTTCTATTGTGCACTCACAAGCATCATATTCCCCTTTATATCCAATACTATGTTTTATGTATTTTGTGCTACAGGATAACAATCTAATTATTTTTTAGACCAAGTTTTGGCACTAAAGRAAAGAACCAGGACAATGAATACATTCTGTGAAATTTAATTTCCAGAATGGGATTCCAAAACAATAYGCTAGTTTGTGGGAACAACTGGAAAATTTGGCTTGCTAGGTGRTTGAGAGTCATTTGGGATCCCCAAAAGCAAACAAAAGCCCAAGAGCAGAGCACATCACAATAGTGAAAAGCACTACAGAAACATTTTGTTTTAATAAAAATACAGATTGCAGACAAGTCAGTTTCACTGTGCTAAGGCATCCATTCTCATCTTTGCAAGTTCAARGACCTATTAAATTCTTCTAGTTAATTTAAGTCTACTAACAATAGGTTTGYTTATCTGGTTATCTTTCAGGAAACCCTCAGGAAGATTTATGGACTCACAGGCAAGAAGCTGAAAACCATTGCAGAAACTCCTCTACACATGTGTGACAAACCTCTCCACCCACAGAATTCATCACTAGATTTGTAACAACAAAAGCATTACCAAATAAATAAGGAACTATAGATTTGTTTCTTTTCATTGGAAGGTCTTATSTGACAGCTGCATATGCTTAAYGCAGAGTGGAAGAATATTCTCTTGYACTTTAACTGTTATCCTTGATTTCATTTTTGTCAGCACATATTTTACAGAATTCCTTGATTGCATCAAGTAGGGAAGAGATAAAGATKTGCTGAACAGAACAGGACATCTCTGCCTACCACAGAAGAAACTAGAAAATGGAGAGGAAAGGCTGTAATTAACTAATGACAAAACCAAATCTTCCTAGCACAGCACAGCCAAGAGGCTGCAAAGTCYCAAGGKGACTGCCACYCTTTCCTGATCCATGCAAGGTGACTCTGGGCTTTGCTGCCATCTCAGCTCTACAGCTTCTGCTCCTCAGGAAGCCTTTACTAACACAGATGCTGTTCCAACCACTGCTATGCTGCCTCATACTCCAACTTACCTCAGCAGAAGGAAGGGCTGGTATCTGTGAAAGAAGAATGGAAAAATATSAGTCAGGGTCCAAAAAAGTCCCACCAAAATACACAGAGATTTCTCAGTGCACATGGCACAAGAGGAAGACAACTGACAGAGCAAGTGCACCATGTAGKGCTACATCAGAGTTCTTAGGAAAACTTGGATCTCTAGAGCACTGAAGTTGCAGCAACTTATGATTTGATATATAGGAGACTCTTCCTCTCACCTGAATGCTTTCTTCTTCCTCAGTTACAGTATCATGTTTCATAGCTTCACTGTCTAAATCAGTGCAAACCAATACTTCAGAGCAGTCTCTTGTGTTTTCACTGCTACCAGTGTCATTATCTTCAATAACATCATTCCTAAAGATACAAACAGAAAGACTTTAGAAACCTGTTATTACACCTTAAAAAAAAAACAAAACAAACACTCCCCCCCCCTCCATTAAATGTTATCAAACATCAGGATGTTTTTTGCTTGGGTTTCTTTTTGAACAGAATTATTCTGACCTGTAGGCAAAATTAATTATTTATGTGGTGTTTTATACATCCAGACATGACAGAAATATTAAAATGTATTTATTTGCTTCTTGTCTGAAGAGCCAGGCATACACCCCACACTTAGTAYACCAACCTAAGGAATTAAAACACAACAGCCAGAAGCAACGACAYCCTGGAACTACAGGGACTCATGACACTGCTGTGGCTACACCCCTCTCAGAAGCCAGTTAGTTTATAGCTACTGTCACTGGGTTCCCCTCCAGTGAGAAATCCCACTATTTCTAACATTTAATCTGCTGAGACTTCAACTTAAGGCATGTAACATTACAGCCAGATTAAAACTAATTGACATCACATTTGTATTCACATATATTYTTTATGTGCCACCACATGACTCTGTCATTCATCACAAGCCTTTGACTTCTTTGCCTTCCTTGCCCTCACTCAGAAAGAATTCCAGGCCACATCAAGAAAGCTCCTTCTCTATCAGATATAGAGAAAATAAACAAGATGGGTTGAAAATTAACATTTTAACTCTTTTWTCTTAATTCCACCCATTAAATTATCACTGAGAAATTGTCACTGGATCACTGCTTTTTTCAGTTCTTAATTTAACTGTGTATTTGCCTTGTGCATAGTCTGCTGCTTTAAAGAACCCAGATACCCCCTTGAAGAACAATATCATGTATCCTCTCTCACAGCTAATCCACAGTGGAATGATGATCAGAAGCATTTGCAGCACTGCCTGTGCCAGAGGAGGATACTGGTTTCAAACCAGCAGTTTGGCACTTGGAGCCTCCCCCTCTGAGATCAGCCAACCTTTACAGCACTTACACTGGGACTGAAGGAATTCAGCTGCTACAGGGCTGTGAGGCAATTACCCACTTAMAAATTACTTCAAAGACATTGAATCTTTAGCACTAAAACTCAGMTTAAAATGGTCATTACCAGCAATGATTATTACTTTTATGATCCACTGAAAACTTTACTCCTGTCTTCTAAAATCACTAAAGATTGAACAATTTAGAAAAGAGCATCTGAGTCGCTGARCATTTCATGTATTTCAGGTTCTGTTCATGTATTCCAGCTCTGAGCAACAAAGACATTTAGGTACTGAAATCCTAACAACACATTCTTGAARTCTGGGTATTAATCACCACTACTTWTTTTTAATGAAGCACCAAAATGTACCAGCTTCCAAATGCTGCCATGGCAATCACTACACTCAGATTGTGTCCTGATTTATAAGAAAAAATAAAATCTGATCAAATAAGGTTGGAACTATATGCAAATAGACCCACAGTGGTCATTCTACCCATTTCTGGCTGTTTCATTGACACTGGCAGCCAAAGCAGTAAAGTAGCTACATTGACCTGGAAAGACAGGGTTCTGAAATAGAATCTACAACATCTAGGATGTTTTKGCACAGAATTCAGCAGTAAAGCATATACTACACTTAACAGCATTTTTAGCTACAAGATCAATTTAAAATATTTGCTTCAAGAGCTATTGATTAGTGGCACCTGATGGAAGCTAATTTGTTTTAAAATAGACAAAACTGAACTCAACAGCCAAAGTTGCAACTTTTGGGTCAAGGTGGGCGATTTGGGTAGTTTTTTCTGGAGAGTTAAGATACACAATCCTACATTGTGTATACATAGAATTCATTACAGACACAACAATATCTTACTGGTTGTTAGATCCTTCCTCATCCCCACTGGGATTTTTTGTTTCATTGTTACAGCCCAGTCGTTGTTGCTGTATGTGTTTCAGATCGTTATCTAAGCTGCTCTGCAGGTCGAAAAGATGCTGTTCCACAGCTGCTCTGATTGTTCTTTCTAAAATGCTAAAAAAAGACGGAAAATTCCTATTAAGAGATCTACTTTTGCATTGATCATCTAGACAGAAAGGCAGAGATAAACCTTACATGACAATAATCTTTGAKGGCAACACTTCAAGGCAAAAGAGACTAACTTTTCCAAAAAGCAGTGGAAATTACGGATTCACATGAATCATGTATGATGAAGTTTATCAACAGTATTTCAAGAGTAATCAACACATTAAAATAACTAGCCTATTTTTTAACAACTATACACAAAAATTTATAAAAGCCTCATATATTAATGTGACAATAAAATCCTGCGTGTATAACAGGTCAGAATCAACCCTGGAGCAGACTGCACTTCATCACATGTGGCTGCACCCTCTCCTGAACAGGGCTGTCATCTTAAAAGGCAAAAGCCAACAAACAGCAGCAACAATCAGCAAGTACCTGATGAAGGAGACAGGATATACCCAAAATTTCATCAAGAAAAGAATAATATTCTTTAAAAACAGACTGCTCTGCTGAGCACCTCTCAGGCAGCTCATCCCCAACACAAAAGAGGCTTCTAAAAAYCTGCCTGTAAAAATCATAAGCAATTTAATCCCATTTTAACTCTGAAATGGTGCTTTTATTTTTTCCTCCACATATGTACAAAGAATTCCACTGAACCTTACTCAGCATCACTTGSACTAAAATTACAATATGAATGCTATTATAAAATTAAGTAAAAAATTTCAATTGTATCTAAATGTAAAACCAGAGTTTTGGGCTCTGGATGCAAGCACACYCTGCTCTCATGCTCCTGCAGTCAACAACACTGACAGGCATTTGGTATTTCCTGCATTAGTGTTAAATGCCACCACACTAAAATATGTTCCTTCATAAATGTAATCAAACCTACTGCATTTCTTTTAAAGGGTACATAACTTCTATGCATGTTCAAGTAAGAGCACAATTCAAACATTTTATATTTTCATTRTACTTACTCTGCAGAGGCTGGCAAGATACTTATGGGAGAGATATGAGCACTGCAATAAAGAAAGAAAAGTTAATATAATRCAAAAATTTTTCACACTAAATAGAAGTCTTGAAGTCAAGAGAAAGCAACCTAAAAATACTTAAATATTGCATGTGATGCAGCTAGCAGAAGTAGAATAAACATGAAAGGAACACCCTGATTTGCAGTCCTTTATTATTTAAATGACAAAATCTTAAGGAGCAGCATCATGAGGCAGAAAGTTGTAGAAGTAGCAATGCAGATTACAGTCTCTCAAGAGCCAATATTTGTTGTGTTATGAAGCTCCAAGCTCTCAGATGTATGGTTTTTCCCATGGGAAATACTAATCATTCTGTAGTCAAACATTTCCTGACACCTTGCTTAAGAATGCAGATTTTAACCTTGCTGCCTAGAGCAAATTCCAAATTACTTTGCTTTCCTCCACAGGTTCTTCCCACTGTTGCATAATTTTGTTCTGCAACGCTCAACAGATCYACAACACTCTCTGAGCACAGCTACAACATTCCAAGTAGAAGGCAGATTTTGGGACAGGAGCCTGATTTTTGTAAAGCATCTGGAAATCTCCAGGCAAAGCCACTTCAGCCTAGAAAGCTCCTCGAGGAGGGGTGGGAGGGTGGAAATCAACATAACTAACACAAGCCAGTTAATTCATGTGTGTGTGGTCCCTCTACAATTTTTCATTAATATAATTAAAATCTTATTATAAACAGAATTCTTAAAACKTCAGACAAAGTGACAATAAAGAATAAAAGATGAGAAATCTGCTATAAACAGCCCTGAACTGCAACACACACATCTCACTCAGAAAAAATTTAACATTAATTTCAGCTTAAGTTGGAGGCAGGGAGAGAGGTAAAAAAGGGCTTTTTCTTTCTATTAGAGATAATTAAGCTCAAAAAGCTGAAGAAAATTTTATTCTACTCTTTACCATGCAACAACACTGCTGCCAAAGTTGATTAAAAATATTATTTTCATGAATGCATATGGTAAGCCCTGAAATACAAGGGAGCTTGCCACTCCCCTGGAGAACTGAGCAAGCTATTACCTCTGTGAGGTGCCCTATCAGTTTTGACTRCCATGAGCCTTGCTTGCACTAAAAAAATACAGACAGTCTCTCTGTTTACCCAAGAATAGTTTCAACACAGCAAAGAATACCTTGGTTAGAACTTAGCTTTATTAGTAGTTCCATCACCAGAGAGAAATCACTTCAAGCAGAYTCTTTGTTTTTCCTTCCTCCAAGTAGGTGAAACACAAGCAATAAAGGGCTTTTAAACATAAGGTGATAGAGTGGTTAAAGTATTTRTTTAAAAATAACTACACCAGTTTGTCTTAGACACCTTGTACTGGGCCAAGAGCAGAGTGCATAGCATTTAAAGCCCATATGACACAAAGTGAACAAGCAGGTGCTCATAGATGCTTTTAATTTCTTTTCTTCCCTTTTTTAAAAATGGAAACTGGCTAACAAATCAAGTTCGTCTTATGATTTGTGTGTGTATTTGCCTGGTGAAAAGCCAAAGCTGATCTATTCCAAATGCATTGACAGAACAGGCAACACTCAACTTCTATTTCAAAGCAGACATAGCTTCAGGAAATTAAAACACCTGACATAGAAGCCAGATCTTGTAGCCACTGATTCAAAGCTGCTGATCAAATAACTGAGGGGGGACACRCTGACATTTTATATTTTTCTTACCAACAAAAAAATGGCAGGAGGGAGTTTACAGCTTAGGATATTTACATGTCATTTGTATTTCCATGCACAGAAGTTCAGCATAGCCCTACGACCTCTACAAAGTCAATTTCCTGATAAACATACTTTGTATTAACAATACTTGAAATAAAAAATGAAAATATGAAGCTACAAGTTTAGCTTCATGAACAAAGTAAGATAAAAGAAGCATGATCTTGGGAAAAAACCCCAGTAATACTTCAATATATGAAAATGTAGTTTTCAGTACCCATCTCAGTAAGTTCTACAAAGTTGTATTATAAAAGATATGCTTGTATTCTAAAGGTACAAATACATAATTGTGTAGATTGAAACTGAATTACTATTAAAGCAGTCACTCCTTGGACAGATTGGTAGGAAAAAAATGAGGCAATTAGAGCACAGAACACTGCAACACCCTAATTGCAAAAGAGAGCAAGAAAAACTCAGTCAAGGGCACAAGTACAAACACTATTTATAGGAAACTGATGACTTGAAAACCTTTTCTTCTACCACTTGAGACAATGAGGAAATGTGTCAAGAACAGGGAGAATCAAACTCATCTCCAAA
This sequence comes from Cardinalis cardinalis, assembly GCA_014549065.1. Classification (NCBI taxonomy): domain Eukaryota; kingdom Metazoa; phylum Chordata; class Aves; order Passeriformes; family Cardinalidae; genus Cardinalis; species Cardinalis cardinalis. The sequence continues at coordinate 1,748,226 of JACDOX010000099.1, read as the reverse complement.
GAATCCAGATGATTCCAGACATGGTTCAGAAGAAAATTTTCCATCCCAGTGTGTAACCTTCAGCCCCCAGCACAGGATGGTTCTCCAATGCTTTCACTCAATACCTTTGGGAGCATTAGAGGTACTCAGCAAAAGCTGTGCATAAATCAGCAGTATTACAAATCCTAAAGAATCCTCTTACTACATGAAGAATGTCTTACATCTTCAACAAATCACTTCAGCAATTAAGCACTTTCTGAAACAAATATGACAATCTTAAGTGAAAAGCCACTCCAACTTCTAAGCCCACCTACCACAGTTCAGGGATACTTTTTAAAAGCTGTAATTTATAATGCCAGACAGAGCCTTAACGCAGCATGACACAGCAAGACACAGAAAAGTAAACATCTTTGTTTCATAATGCTAACTCCCTCCTGAGAACCCCTCCAGCATTAGCTCCCTAACCAGAAAAGGTCCCAGTAAAAACATATCTCGAGCAGAAAAATACATTAACTGTAAATAAAACATGTCCAAGTTTACCTTGGTAATTTTCTGACCATACAGATTCTTATTTCTCATTAAAATAATCAGTTGTGGTATTATTATTTCACTTTGTATCTCCAAAYCACATTTAATCTCCCATAATTTTAAAAGTTAAAGCCTTACTTACGATCATACCAAAWTTACATTTTCTTTTCATATATTTACCTGTGCAGCAGAACTTTGCAGGCCATTCTGATTATTTTTGCTATCCCAAAAGAGCACTTCAGGTAAAAATGCTTCATCTGGAAGGCAGCAAAGCGTGCTGTGGGCTGCTGGCTGTGCATGCTGCTGCCTGTGCTCCGGGGGCTGCCTGCGAGCGGCACCTCTGGAGTGCTGCACTAAACCCTGCAGTCTAAATAGAAATCGACTGCAACATGAGGTCACTCCTGACAATAAGCTGCCCAATCAACACTTGAAAGCTCTCCTAACGTGTTGTTTACACATTTTCCAGGATGGAAGGAGGAAAAAGTATTTGGATGCTAAAAACAGCACTACATTTAAATAATAATGTATTCTCTAGCAGTTTAGGCAGCTCTTCTATTCAGTCAGCTACACCATGGATTTTGTCTCTCTTGGCAGGTGTTAATATTATCACTTCTCTCTGATCAGAGCTAATTAAATAACAAAAGGGTTAACAAAAATATCCCAGAAGCAGTGAGGATGTTGCCCTTGTCACTGCATTTAGTAGAAACAAAGTAAACTGTTTACATAACTTACTGCCTGTCACATCTCATATTTTTACACATATAATTTTGAAAACTCCAAAACCAAAGAGATTTTATATTAGGCTTCTGACTGACAACATTTGAGATGAACTGCCCAATTAAAGCAAATATTGCTTGGCAAGGCTCAGGGAYGAAAAATTGGGAATAATGACAGAGAAGGATTCTAAAGTACTTATTTCAACAGCATGTCTTAAAATTTAGCTGCAATGCTGAGTCAGTAATTCTTTACTCCAAAAGTCAGGACAGCAGAAGGGAAAGAGCCGTGGGGAAAAGGCTTCTGGTAAAGGAGCACAAGTTTCCTTTATGTGCTCAATGCCAACCCGGGAGCTCCCTGCTGGGTAATGGGCTCAAAGATCACCCCACAGGTTTATGAGAAATACCATTTTCAAGCAGTCACTAACCAAAGTGCATTAATGATTATCCACACTCTCACAAGATCTCCAACTCAAAGTCAAATTAACACCACGCAGTGCAGGAAGGTCATAGGTTTCAGCAAGAACAAACAGAATGAGTGGAGAAAAAAGACAGTGAGCAAAATTAGAAGCAAGTTATAGTCCCAATAACAAGGAGGAAGGTCAGATGCCTCATTGTACAAATCAAGATAAAAAAATCTCTTTTAGTACTCTTCATAGAGAGACTAAAATACATAGACATTTGGTTCCCAAAATCTGACAACAGCAAAAAGGAAACAAAACYCCAGCTTAAAGAACTACAAGAATCATGTTTAAGATCTCCTTCTCTTCCTCCTTCCTGTATAAGCTGCCACAGGCTCTACATCAGGACAAATAAATAATCCAAATAAATCCAAATTAATATCTGCTTTCTTAATTATTTTTTTTTACATTGAGAAACTAAAACCAGAAAAAGGCCACTAAATGTGTACATAAAAGCCATCAGGTTTGGGAAAATATTTACARTATTTATAGTGGTTAAAAGTTCAATAAAGAGCACTTTCTCATTCACTTAATTTCTTTTTAACTGTTTCCTGCAGTTGTTCTGGKTTTACAGTCAAAATTCTCCTTCTTCTAAAGGATTCCTCGTTATCCTTCCCCACAAATTATTTAAAATGCCAACCATAATTAATGTCTATTCATTTTTAATTAACCTTAAACATCTAGTAAAAATGTTTGTCTCTTCAGGCTATCCAATTTAAACTCTCAAACATGCTGGTTTGTCACTACTGCTGTGTTTACACATTCCAGAAGCAACCTAATACCTGTGAATAGTTAAACTGCAACTTTTTTWAAATTTAGTTCAAACTAAAAATAAGAAGCTTTATTACTAATAAAGATAACTAACTATTAAAATATAACTTCAACTACAAAACAGAATAATCATTCTATCATTATTTGGTATTTTACAGCTTCTTCACATTCTTACAGAATGAAGCATGCAGCCAGCAGCTGAACACATTCCAACCAAAAATCCACTACCCATTCTTAGGCAGCAACTTACCTGTGATTTTCCCTGCATTTCTTCTGCTTTTAGTCACATTTTTATTATAAATTCCTCCTCACTCAYCCCTACAAGTTCTTACATGTAATGCCCACACCAAACACATGCTGCAGAGGGGAAGAGGTAAAATTCACCATCTGCAGAATGTAAACTCTAAGTACGAATAAAGCAGACTTAACAATAAAACCTTGCATACTACAAACAAGTAAAATACAAATCTGTGTATTAAGCAAGCACTAATAAGCTCTAAAATGAAAGTATGATTTTATGTTTACACATTCTTTTATGGGAATTGCTCTTAAAGCTGGGTCACCCTCCACCATTCCTGCCTATATCACATTTTGCAACTTCCAAACCTGCCCACAGCYCTCCAGCACCACGTGACAAGAAACAGTCCCAGGATTTCCCATTGGAAGGATAGTACAGAACAAGTGTGGATCTACCAGTATGCAGATTCTTCTTATTTCTGCTGTAGAATYTACTGTTTAAATACCACTTCACAGTTTCAGTAAAATATGCTCTTTTTAACTTTCCCTGCATAAATCCCCATACTTCACCTCATCTGATCCTACAGGCGTTCCTCTACTGAAATTKGGAACAGTTATTTTAACCCACTTTTTACTATTATAAGAACTGCACTGACTTCTAAAGCTTTASTTTGTAGACACCAACACTTATCTCAAAAGTCTGGCACTTTCTCTCTCAGACAGAATAAATTACAATCCAAACCTTAAACCCAAACTCCAAGGCAGAACCAAGTTACCTTGTTGACGCTGTAACATTCCTGGAATCTGAGAGACTCCCTGTCATATCTAGATGCACCACAGCTGGCCTTTCCACAGGTTTCTCTGTGCTATCTTCTGGAAGTTCTTCTGACTGCTCAAGCTTTACATCTTCCTCTTCTTCCAAGAGATCATTGATCTAAAAAACATTTAATCAAAGTTAAGGGCTTGAAATGTTCCTTTCAAGAGGTCCAAGGAATTAAAAGAGCATGAAAGGTATGAAAGTTACATGAAGAAGGAAATATCTTTCAATTTTAGGAAAAAACAGGCACACTAGACTTGCCTTTATGTAAAACTGTAAATTCTACACCATTAAAAAGCTGTTCTTGAASACTGGACAAAAACTGAAAAGCACGAAGCACCTCTGATGCCAAAAATAAACACAAGCAGAATGAAGAAACAATAAAATCCCAASCACACTGAAATAATGAACTACACAACCTTTCTTCTTCTATGTCTAAAACAGATAACTGTCCTTTATTCCACAGGTAGCCTTATTCATGTATCAAGAGCATTTTCAAACCCTCCTAGGGAAGGCAATACAGACGTCTATGAACCCAAACTTCAAAAGCTCAGAATGAACACTTACAAAGTTTCTGTGCTCTTTTCTATTTTTGTTTCTTTGTTTCCAAACACAGATGTTTTTACTGAAGCAGCAAAATACAGMCAATTTAAAAAGCAAAACAATATAGCCAAGTGGTAACTCAAGACAGCAAACTTTATTTTTTAAAMAGCAACTATGTCTAAAAGRTAAAGAGAAAAAAGWGATTCTATTTKACTCCCAAGCTGCCTCTGTGACYRATTACTGATCTCCCAATCTTGCAAACCCAAAAATTAAAGCAGCAGTCTCAAGAAAATATGCTTTATAGTATCTGCCACCAGTGTAAAACAAAAACACTAAATTAAGAAAAATTGAAATTTCAGAAGTTTAAAATTACACAGAAGACAGAAGATATTTGTTAGCTTTTCAAAGGGGTGTAACGCATTATATGGCACCACATTGCAGGCAAGAAATGTATTTATCCCTGACTTTCCTCTGTAATTGCAAGAGGATGTGTCAGTGAAGCAAAGGCAAGGCCACCCACACACTGGGGCAGCTGCTGTGCCCTGCAGGGACAGCGGCCCTTCTGTCCCACCGCTCCGGCCTGACAGAAGTGCACTGTTGACATCTGGTGGAGACACCACGAAATTAAAGGGACACCCCACCAGCCCTCCAGCTAAGGGAAAAACAACAAAACCACACACCAAACAGATTTTGTACTTGGGAAACTCTTTTGCTGAAACACATAACAAGGCACAGCCAAGGCAGTATTTTCAAAGCATGAGAGCACAGAGCAGCACTGGTTTACAGAGCAGTGATCCCAACCCAGGGACTCCTCCAGCTGCAGGAGCCACAGCCCGGCTTTGCTCAGCAGCTCCCTGCATGCAGCAGGGCTGGGGCAGCTCTCAGTGCCAGGTTCCTGCAGGGAGCTTTGCAGAGGGGCAGTGTCTGCTCCAGGAGCTCTCACAGCACACACTGCTCACTCCAGMACCTGCTGCCCAGCCTGGCACACCAGATCAGCACCTACTGCAGGGGAGAGGAAGCAGCCAACTGTCCCAGTACTTGCCTTACCTGTCTTGCTAGAGGAGCAAGAGGGGTGTTCGTGAGACAGCCTGTAAAATTCAGTACTCTTTGCTACCTACCTTAGCAACTGTTTATTTTTCCCCTTTTTCCTCCTTACAGAAAATCCATCATTTTCAACTCTTAGAATCAGAAACACCATTCAAAAACTTTGGCACAGGAAAGCACCATTGATAACATCAAGTGGAGTGTGAGACCCTGCATGCTCCTGTATGACACACCTAGAAACACTCTTGACCAAGACCAACAACAGAGTTGTTCTTCATTTGATCAAAAAACAGTTCTTCATTYCTAGATTGGTAATTAGAAAGCTGTTTATAACAGTGTCTGTGTTGGGCAGGATTTCACTGTTGGTTTAGTTCCTATGTATTTTTCAATATAGTACAGCTACATTTACTCTAAAATTAAGAATTTCATAAGCACTAAGAAAATGCCAGGTTTTGTCAGTTTGCAAGAAACTTCTAAGTCATATAAGGAAAATGTATTTCAATAAATCTTTCATAAACATAAATGCATGTAACAGACAATTAAGTGGTAACATACAGCCATTCAAAATATTCTTACCTGCTCAGTTATTGAGCTTAAATCATTAGTAGATGAAAAATCTTCCTCTTCATTTTCAAAAAACTCATAGTAGTTCTCCAGAAGTCCTGCCATTATTCTGCTAACTAGYTCCTGTTCTTTCAGATCCTCCACATCTGTGTAAATGCTAAAGATTTCAACACTGTTTTAGTTTAAAAATCTAAATGCAACATTTCCCCAAAGAACACCTCTGAACATCTCCTATGACTAAGTGCTATACTTCACACCATTACCCCCTACCCATTCTGAACACACAGAACTTTAAGCATGCCTTCACACTACTGCCTTATAAAGCTTAATACTATTTTATATTTAAAAATCATGAATTAGCAACTACTCAGTCAATTAAATTTTCAAGAGGAGTATTTAAAAGTCAAATATTTTCCTGTGGAGAGGAAACAACAGTATAAGCTGGTACTTTACCAGCCTTTTCCCAGAACCGTTTTCTTGCTACAAATAGTAGCYTTACATACTATCACAAAAATATTTGAACCTCAGAATAAATACAGTAATGCTACCATCAAAACAGTGGTTTCTCATGCCACAGCTTAGAGACAAGCCGCTGTTTAAATCTCAGCAAAAATTGTRAAACCAAACTGGGGTGAGAGAGTGGGTGGGAACAGAAAAGGATTCTGCCTGAAACATATTGTGCACTTTGTTACTGTTGCCCAGGGACCAGGAACGACTTTAAATTACAAAGAGACACTCAAATTCCCACAGAAACAGTGAATTAACTTTTATAATTAACTTACTGAAAAACATCCGGGCCAAAGACTGCAGCTAAAGAACTTGCTGACCAAATTTCTTCATGATGTGATGCTACGTTAGCTAAAAATTTACACAGAAACTTTAACAAACTGTAATTAACAGGTGGAAGCTGCTGCAAGAGGAACCTCAACTTTCTTCCAAATTCATCTTCATTATTATAATCTGAAAAAGTAATAAAAATATTTTAGTCACAAAGAAGGTATCTTTTCCTATTTGATAGTAATCAGCTTCTTGCCTCTGACAATTACTTCGGAAAAGACAACTGATTTGATCAAACCACAACCTAAAATGTGAAAACTCACTTGCATTTGCTCATTATCCAGCACATTCWCCTCTGCACGTTTTCCCCAATTAATGCCCACTCAAATTCCTGATTTCAGAGGGCAAACTGTGTATTTTTATTTTACTGTTGTTACATAACTGCTCCACAGAAGAGCTCTAGAGACAGCAACAGCTCCAACAGTGAGTTAACTGCCATCTACTTAAATTCTTCTGGCAGACRAACTGCTTTGACACCTTTTCCTTTACAAGCATCACATTCTCACCACTCTACCTGCTTTTATAATACTTAACTGATAAATCCAAGCTATCTCAATGTAATCATCTTCACAGTGCTTAGCTTGAAGCTTGTTGATTCAATTTCAGATCTGAGAAAGGGTCACCATAAAATCTCCTCATTCTCACCCCATTTAACTAYACTCTTCATCAAAATATGTCCCCATAAATCTTATTTGTTACCTCATCAGCCTACAGGSAGCAAGGTTCAAAGATTTACAGCTGTTTGTACCTGAGAAATTTCATCTATAGGAAAAGAAATGTCAGGAAAGCAAAATGGGAGAAAAATTGATACAAAGAGGCCTCTCTCTCTTTCTCAGACACTTGAAAACTCTTCTAAGATCAGTTTAGAGAGGGAAAAGCATGTTTGAAGATGATGAACCATCTCTGTCCCTCTARATGAGAGAGCAGAGACATCCTAGTCCTTGATATCAAAGCAAAGAGTGCGTAAATTCCCTGCTGAGCATGTACAGGAGCACCAAGCAGGATCTGCAGGATTTCATTTGCTCAGACACAGCCAACACCTACAGCAGCTGAATTCAGGCAACCAAGCACAGAAAATGGTTGTCTAAACACATAACACATTAAAATGAACATTTCATTGACAGTTCTTACTCTAGAAATTGCACTTTGGAAACAGAACATAAAAAAAAAAAAGGTTTTAAAAGGTACTTTAACAATGTAGACTTTTATAAGAAAGGGACCACAGCAAGGTGATAATCAGACCACTCTGAACATATGAACATACACATCTCCATGTTTTGYCTAACCAATCCCTCCTGGAACGTAAGTTCTAAACAACCAGAGACCCCAAGGCAGAACGTTCTTACCCCTAACTGAACTCCTCTGGCACTAAAGCAGGGACACAGGGCCACGTGCTCTGGGATGGCCACATTCACACCTCAATTAGCCAAATCTCCACCTGCCTGCAATGAGCTCCTAACGATGCACACAGACCACACCCTGCTGTGTAATGAAGGTATCCTGAGAACTGAGCCTGACCTAACTGCAGAACTAACACATGGCTCAACAATTACTACCACCTTCTGCAGGTCTTTAAGCAATTCCTCTGCCTCAAATGCAGCTGATGATGTAATTCTGAAAACTGACTGAGATGTCTATCAGACAGGCAAAACCCAGTTAGAGAAAATCCAAAGTGTCATTTTAGCATCTGAAACTACTGTTTAAGTGTTTATGTGGCTTCATTTCCTCGTTACAGATAACTTTAATTTTTTTTGAAATAACTTTTACACTTTAAAAAAGTCAGTAAAGACAATAAGCTGCAAGTTTAAGTGAGGTTTCTCTACCTGTTTAACAAAAGGGAACTAAATGGGGACTCGCATGCTAGAAACAATCCACATGTAAACCTATCCACAGTGATCTATTCAAAGATGAGAGAAAAAAACAATTTTCACACTAGATTTTACAGTCATAGAAGGGAATTCTGCTGTCACACCAAGTGAATATACTTCAGTCCCATTTCCAGTCCTGACAGATAACACTGCAACCAAAGTGCACAGCAGTACTATCACTATCATCATTACACAGAGCACCAAAGACAYCTTGGTGCCACTACAAATCTCAACTGAATACTGGGTTTTACTCTTAAAATCATTAAATAAAAACACTGAATCAAAAAGAGTTATTACCTTGAGAAAGTTGCATCAAATGTATGTGCAAACTGCCTGGAATAACTGGCTCTGGAAGTTCTTGAAGAAAAAATCTAAGAAGGCTAATAGCTGAGGGTACATCTGCTTCTTTAACCAGGTCCACATCTTCTCCATTATCGTATCGTTGCCGGAGCCACTCCACTGTCTCAGCATTCCCATTGACTTGGAAAAGTCCTTCTTGTTCCAGACCCCCTGAGTCAGAAAAAATAATTTGCAGAAATAAACTTTTAGCTCTGGTATGGACAAATATATTGGAAAAAATAGTGATAATCAGCTATGCACAATTCCCATACTGATTGAAACATTTTCTGGACAACAGTTTTGTACAGTTCTCTTCCCAACACACACTTTCCTGTACCCAGTAACAATAAAATAACATGGGAAATATTAGCAKTACCTAAACCACAGCATTTCCTATGAGGTGCCCTGCAGAGCTGACTACATTACTATTGGCTAGAAAACAGTAATTCACATAAGAGAAGGAGCAAAAAAGGAGGTAACCCAAAACARCTAAATCACATCCAGTTGAATAATTAACTTCAGAAACAAGTACTCTTCAAACCCCACACTCCATTCTGTAAGAATGACAGTGAAATACATTATTTTAAATAAGGCAAGGTGATACATACCATGTTCCTCAATATAGTCCACGACATGGCGGACTATGAATGGAACCTCATTGTCTGGTTGCCCTTCTTGCTGCAGCTCATCAAGTGGAATTCCAAATATTTTGTTAGCAAGAACAGAGTTGCAGTTACTCAAGGAAGGGGAGGAGCTCTTCCTCATATCTTTTTGCAGCCAAAAATCAAAGCTGTCTTTTCTGTCAATAGGAGAAATTAAAATCAAAAGTCCCAGTTCAATGTATGTTTTTGAAAGCATTAATCTGTAACACAAAGTGTTTTAATTACCTAATGCAAATACTCTCACTGCTTTAATGGACAGTTCTGTAATAACTACAAACACAGCCAACTCAATAAATGACTGTCACTGAGGTGTTCTGTCCAGCCCTCAACAGAGGACTGAGAAGAACATATATAGCAGGAAGGAAAATGCAGAAAATTCTAGTTAATACATTTCTAATTAAGTTCTAAGGTATTTTGGTAAATTCTCAGTACTTTTTCTGACAGTATTTAGTAGCCAAGCTTTCAGAACTCAATACAAAAGCCTCTCAACAGGAAATGAAACCAGTGGATCACACCAAACCAAAACCCTAAGTTTCAATCATATGAAATGATTAAGTATTTTGTGATACACAACTGCACTGTAATAATTTTAAAATATACTTGGCATTTTCTGGTCTACATAAKAAAGCTTTCAACATCTGCATCAAATTAAAATTTTTACTGAACAGAAAACMTCCAAAGCTAGTTTCTAGATGCTCAGTGATACCATTCTATCATACAGAAGCTCAAGCTTCACTTGCAAGTCTTTGCTTGATGAAGGATCTAGATCAATAACAAAGAGCAGTGTAAGTCAGTCAGGCTGTAATCCTGTCAAAACCAAAATATTTCTTCYAGGAAAGAAAAAACCGTCCTTTCAAAATAACTAATAAAAAGAAAAGAGAACATACTTGCTTAAATGCAAGCAGTCACTTTGACAGAAGCTGGCACACAGAACATGAAGTAAATGCTGCTAGTCAATGCACTGCAACCAACCCAAAATTCTCTGTTTACCAAGAGGTAAATTCTAATAGATTAGACATTCTGAAATTCTCACTTGCTTTTGTTTCTTTTTTCCCCCCCAGCAAAACAAGTTAAGAAGCCCACCTCAGAGTACTTAAACAGCCGAGTTTGAAAAACGCTTTCTGCGCCAGCTGCCCTCACTGACCAAGCATTCTTCTGTCATTTATGGTTGTTTAAGATTATGGCAAAAGATCAGCCTGTAGTTCCTCATTGAAGAATAGCAGAACTCGATCAGTACTTCAGCAGTTAATCTGAAAATAAGGAAAATATTATTAGATCATTAAGTTTTCAACAGTTTTAWACTCAGTCAGGAATCCAAACATCACGTTAGAGGAATTCTTGTCAAATCATCAGTTTCTTGTTCTGAACAAGAAAGCATAAAGACCACATTAGCACAGCTTATGAGAGAGCCCCTAAAACAGCAAATCCCTCTTTTCATTTATGAGTTAACCAAATCTGAAGTGAAAGTYAGCATTGGACATCTAAGTCTTAACAATTATGAAATAATTTGCAGACTCATTCAATCCTCTTCCAAAGAATCAAGGAGAGTTAAGTAGGTTACACAGAGTGTTTTATAGTACCTACCMTGCTAAAATATTTAATGGCTATGAAATTTTTAGAAGGATCTCAAGAACTGGTCTAATACAACATCTTTAAACAGCAAGAGCAAAACCAAAGCCCTAACTAAGGAACCTTTACAGTCAATCAGTTTTTGATGGTACTGATCATCCTTTCTAGGAAGTTGACTACGTGTCCTAACTGCCAGTTCAAAGTACAAATGATCATCAGGTCTGGATACAGGAAACAACTTCCCCCACATTAGATTCCATAGAACCACCCACATTTTTGCCACCTTKTATTTAGAATCCAGATTATGTGGACATTTTTCATGTTCTCAGCTCTCAAAATAGCTACAAACCACAGTAAATGGCCTTTCTGATTTTCTGTGGTATTAAAAACTTAAATTGCAGCTTCATGGCACAGTGGAGCCAACGTAATGCCCAGAATCAGTCAGAGAGGCACATCAGCCCCTTGATCTCCCCCACTACCTGCTCTAAATAAACTCAAGAAACTGTGATTGGGCAAAACAAGCTTGTGACATACACACAACCACAACACTCATCACCAAAACTAGATAATCAAGAGGCTTTCCCCAGCTTAAAAAAATTCACTGAAACCTTTTGTGTCATAACTGGAGATTGATATGACAGCCTGGAGACAAGTACCTTTCCTCCCTTTGTTCTCCCACAGCTCCTGCTTCTATTCCACATCAGGACAAATAAACTTTATCTTCACTTGCAAATTCCTGACAACCAAGCCCTCTGCTTTCAGTACCAAAATGCCACACCATTCACTAGCCTATCAAAACARGACCCCAGAGTACTCTCAGTAGTTTGACTAAAGCAGTTTTCCTGCTCCTAACCCTCCCCAAACTGCATCCATGTGCTAAGGGAGTTGGTCAYAAGCTCTACATAAGACTGCTTCCACCTCCTCAGCATTTTCCTGCATTGAAGCCTAGAGGAAAAATTATTTCAGGCTTAGAAGTGTTTAAATGGTCCCTGTCCATTGCCTTGTATTACACACAGGCTGTAAATCTCTTAAGCCTCACACAAGTGCATCCTTGTCTGATATCAGGACTCCAGGTGAGCTGACAACAGAAAATGAAGGGTTATATTCTAGTCAATGGGTTGTACTTTTTTTTTCACCCTATCATATTCAAATCTGTTATTGCAAATTCTTGGTTACTAAAAGATCCTACCATGTTCCAACAATGAAGCAGTTGSAATTCATGACCTCCTATAATTTATGGAGGCCTTGTACAGCCATTTTTCTTTATTGTTCTGGTAYTTAAAGTGAAAGTCAACATAATCTTTGCATGTAAGTAGACTTCTCAATCCAAATATATCAAGCAAATTTTAAAATATGAAGGTGCACAGTCTATTTTCTCAAGCTCTACCAAAGYCAGCTCGTCCACAATGAACCAGAAAACCTCACACTGGCCAGCTGTGGGGTTAAGGGCAGCTGGGAGAAAACCTTTGATGGATCTGCCACAATGCTTCAGGCTGACTTACTAAAATCAACAAACAAACCTTCAAAACAAACATCACCTAATAAAAAGACCAAATTAGAAGTAACCACTTCTTTATAATTCTGCACCAAATGAACAATCTTACAGCCCAGCTTTCTCAGCAGAGACAACTTTGTGCTCAGTTCACTGACATGAAAGCTCAGCAGATGAACAGGCTGTCTGAATATTAATTTCACTCAAGAGGCATGAAAAAAAGAAAAAGAATACAAACTTCTATTTTAACTGGCTTGGCAAGGTAAGAATGAAGTTGAAATGGCCTGGTTGTCCCATTGTTAGAGCAAAACTGGATTTACAACCCAGGTTTATACTTTGAAGAAAGCTTTATATGGCTTATTATCACCTAGAAAAATTAGTGAAAGCCTCATTTTCACCTTCTCAGACACACACATTTCAATATATCAYTATACACAACAATCTATTTTCAGAGCATTTCAGTTTTTACCCTTTTATTTCAGGCTTTGGTATCTTCACAGGCYGTTATACAATTAAACTGACATTTACCAAATCTAGAAAGAGCTAGAAATTCTGAAAGTTATTCAACTTTCAGCAAGTTTTACTTCCTGCTATTTCCAGCATCGTAAAAAGCTGTTAATAATTAAACATTTTATCTCCCCTTTTTCTATGGATCAGAAGCTTTCCCGCTTGCCCTCCCGTGACTCAGGAAGTGCAGCACGTCACTGCGGACACGCATGAGAACTAGGACAGGACATGCAACCTTCAGGATTACTTTCATAACCTAAATGCTTCACAAGTTCTATCAAGAAAAAGACARAAAAATAGCAACTTTAAAAAAAACCCACACAAAAGCAAACTACSTAGCTTGAGTTTAATTATAAACATTTTGGTTGCATTTTTTTCAATCTACTTCCCCTCCTTGTTACTACAAACATTTAAAAACATCCTTAAGCTACAATCATGCTCTACAAAACATAAATGCAGGAAAGTAAAAATACACCTTATTATAACCACATATTACACCACAATTTTACAAGARACTGAAAAAAACTTACTATGTCCTTTGCAACATGTTGAGCCCAAGTATCTTAAATGAGGGTAAAACAGAGAGTTCTGTTTTGTATTGAGGATTTCAGTGCTCTCTGGCATTATTTAAAAAATTTTGGGTTGCTTTTTTTAATTAAGGCAAGTTCTTCATAGAGTCTGCTGGGAAAACAGCACCATGAGCTTCATTCTGCCATCATAATAGCATTCACTTATCTTGGCAACTCGAGAAGTATTTACACCCACACATGAAATGCCACTAAAAACCCCACAGAATACATGGCTAACTGTTAATATTTGAGGAATACACATGAAAATTTAGACTTACATTTAGTTCAGCTTTTACATTAACGACTGAAGTACAAATAATATATGGGCATCATTTTAAATTAAAGTCCTCAGGGTTCCACCACCTTTCCTTAAAACAAAGGAATGAAGCAACAAGCAAAAATAAACAAAGAAAGGCTGCAAACTGAAACTGTGCCATAAGAATGAAAACATTAATTCTGCGTCTACAATGTCTGCCACAAGTCTCAACTATTCAAGCAATTTTTTATTTGCTCGTTTTATGTAGCAAGAAATTCGTATTGTCTCTGAAACAAACCCAAAGCTAACACTGACTGCTGTTTTCCTCTGCTTTTAATATATTATTTCATGGCAYTAGCAAACATCGCCAGTGAATATTTTTTTTAATACATAAAAGTAAAAACTAAGATTTTTAGATAGGGAAAAAAGCAACAAAATGGCCAGTGCCAGCTTCTCAGGAAACACACCTCAAGTTTTTTGGCTTTTTCAGCTGCAGGGCTGTGACCCTGTGAACCATCACATGCCTGCAAACCAGGTCCTAACAGATCACATACACATCCTCCAGTGCAAAGAGATCAATGCTCCTTGTCTGCAACAATTATTTACAAACAAAATTCCACCAAAACATTAGAGTCTCAAAGTTTGATTTCTTCCTCTATATTTGAAGAAGAAAAAGAATGTATTATGTTTACTTATATGACTTACAGCTAGACAAAACCTGTAATGTCCCTCTGGATGCCTACAGCAAACATACTGTCAATCCAAATAAATAATTGATTTTTTGGCTAAGTTCAAAATTATCAAATTCTAAACAGATTTTCTAAAAGAATTTCTAAATGATGGCCAAAACCTAAGACCCAGATTCCAAGCTGGAATCCCAGGAACTCTCCTCATGCAATCATCTCCTCATGACATCACCCAGAGGCAGCTGCCAGGTGAGGGCAGGAGCAAGAAACCCTCCCTGGGAACCTCCCGAGTCCCAGCTCRCTGCAGAGCACCCAGAGCCACTCAGCAACTGCTGCACTACACTTACTTCTATATCCAAAATACAGCAACCAGCACTCTTCATCTTACTCTTAAGTTTTGCTGAGTTAAAAGGAAACTGAATTTTGTAACAMTTAGCACTGACTGATTTTGATGCCATTTGTATACTCAAATTACTGTGAGCATTCCCAATGGATGAAGTGCTTTTGGGCAAAAGAGCTTTTCCTCGTCTGATTTTCAGCTTTTGTTCAKCTAACAAGTAAAAACAGAGCATTTTGCTTGTTTGAAATAATCCAGTCAAAATTRAAAAGATGGCCAGGCTGGGGAGGGGACATGGCTTGCAGTAAATTTATACAAAAGACAAACTGAAATTAATCCCACAAACACAACTCTATCACAAACCCAGGACACAGAAAAGGACAAATTTGTCTCAAGAGTACAGTAAAAGGCATGCAAAGATGTGCCAGTGCTTGAACAGACACAGAACATCCTCTATGTAAAAAGAATAATCCCATTTATACATTTGAAAAGTCAAACAATAATTATTTAAAATAAAAGTTTTAAAACCAGCAAGATCAGCTTAAAATAGACTCTTAAAGCAAGATKTCCTCTTTCTGGCTCAGTGAAATCAGCTATGAAGAGATATTTTCGTCACAAGTCTAGACTGGCAAATTTGGCTCAGTTAGTCTTTTAAATTTAATAAGCTGGTCTTAAGAACACAATCCCCATCCCCATTAAGGCATACTGTTTGAAATTAGGTATAACTACAAAATTTAACTTGCASTGTTGAAGGAATCCATGTTAGAATAAATCTCTTCCCAAGCAGATGTGACTTTCCTGCTCCCTTTGTTTCTCGCTATGGTTCCCAACTCTTCACTGYCCTGTTTGCTTTCTGGTTAAGTAGGAATCAGAAGGAAACCAGCCCACTCCAGTTTTGCACACAATCAAAAAGGAGTCAGCAGAAGCATGAACAGCAGCTCTTTAATTAATGAGCTGTTTGCCTGTGTATGCCTTCACATGTGCATTCACACACACATTAAACCTCAATGCTGTTAAGCAGAAATCCTCCATCGTTTGCCACCAGCACTTCTGAGATAGTCTCAARAACCACTCAACTGACAAAATACTGGTTATACTGACACAGCAAGTAGAAGCACAAAAAATACAACAGAAGATTTAGTGGAATGCAATTCTAATGCAATTTTTGTTCCCTGGGAATGTGGCAGCAAGCCTTCTAATTTACAAATTACAACAATTTAAATTAAGCCTTTATGTCGTTTCCATGCGAGAAAGAAACAAAACACCTCATGAAAATGCCTCTGGAAGAGATATAACTAAAACTAATATAATTTTGGATTTTGTRGGGTTTTTTATTTATTTACAAGCCAAGAAAGCATAATACTGATTGGTATTTATTTTCCAGTCATTAAAGTTTAGTCTACAATTTCAGYTGACAGAACCTGAGCACATTCTGAAAACGCCCATCGTTCACGGACCTTYACGAGAGACAGATCCTATCTATTAGAAAAACCTCAAATACAGTGACTGGTTTAAGCAACATTCCAAAAATATTCTACACTTTTAAAGAACAAGCTGAGAGATCATCAAAATGTTAGCCAGTTTTGATATGCAAAAATMATGTTTTATATTCACTTACTAGATAAAATCCAAAGGCTTTTTAACAGCATTACAGCAACTTAGAATCCTCCAAGTACATTGTAGCAAGAAAATAAAACCATCAGCAATACCAGAAAAAGTAGATGTTTGCTCAGTGCTCACACCCACCACCACACACTGCCAGATTTGCTCTCATCTGCTGCTGCCAATGCACATGTGCAGAATTCTAAAGAAACTTCCTGCTCACACAGATCCCATCACACTCTTAACAACAGTAGTTAATAAATAAAAAGGCTTTTGTATCTTGTGTAACAGCTAATTATATTCATCCTACTTGCCACCCCCCAATGCAAAGCTCTACTCCACAACCACACAAATYTCATTGCCCCTGCATCAGATAATGCAGAACCTCGGTGCAATGGCATTATAAAAGTACAGTAAAGTAACAGACAGGAAGAAATTATCAGCAAAACTATGCAACTTGCGAGCTTCACGTTATAAAACCAAAGCAGTTTAACAATTGTCACTGCTGTTAAAAAAGACYTTGGAACAGAAGCCAAGCTATCTCAGAGACACCAAAAAAGCAAACTATAAATATATAATGCACTTAATTCATTATACATAAGTTATCCTATTACATACATTTATCATCAGTTTGTTCCTCCCCTCCCAAACAGGTCAGCAGAAATATAAACTGGAACTCAGCAGATCACAAAATGGTTCACAGCCCCTTCGCTATCCAAACGCTGCCTCTGTCAGAACCTTGAGCATGTGCCACCAAAATAAAGGACAGGCTCAGCACCCCYACTGCAGGAGAAAGACATTTCAACGAAGAGTTCAATGCTGCAGCAATGATTCTCTGAATTTCAAGAGATGGGGAAATGAAAAAAAAAGACCAAAAAAAAAGGTCTGGTACTAAGGTCTCCTGTCAAAACTTGATTATGACTAAATTTGAAGAAATCACAAGGTTAAGAGTTACACTRCAGACTAAAATTAACTAACCTGATTATATTTCTAGAGTGCCAAGACAACAAAAGATTTCATTAAATGTAAAGTTCAGCAGAAAGGAGAGAAAACCTTTCAAACATACACACTTAAAAAAAGGGTATAAAGGAAGAAAGAACCACATTGATAAGATTCCAGYTCTCACCTTTTCAGTTTTGTCCATGTGTTATTATCCTACACAGCTGAGCATAAATTTTAATCCTAACACACTGCAGGGAACAGTGAACAGAAGAGACACAGGAGGAGAGCTGCCAGCAGCACTGGAACCTGGACAATCAGTGCAGGGTTCCCACCAGATCCAGGGCTCAGATCCAGCAGATGCCCCACCCAAATGTCCTTAGAAATGTCCAAACAGCGAAGAAAATAAAAACCATTTAAACCTCTCTATAGGAAAAAGCCTCTGCAACCAGAGTCTTTGTTACAAGCTGTTTSAACACAAACATAAAGCCCTATCTGTATTTTAAGCTCATATGGCATATTTTTTCTTTTTCTTAAGACAAATATACAGGATTTCACACATTCACAGGGGAAAGACCACAAGAGTAGAACTGTTAAGATCACAATAGAACTATTTTCACTAATCAGAATAAGGGCCTGCAAAATATTACCCATTTCTTTTAGTGAATGACTCCACCCATATGTTGCAAACATAACAGGTTTTGACCTTCTAAACTATGTTTTTAAGACTTCAAAACAAACCAGCTCTAGAGAAAAAAAAAGCCTGCTAGAAGATGCAGTAACAAATCTATTACGTTTTAGGGTGCAATAATCCACAGAATTCCCTTGAACCAACAGAACTTCCACAAATCTCAAGAGCTGGCTACCAAGCCAGTACAAACTGTGAAGATAAATCTGAATTTACCAAGCCTTGAGACAGCAAGTTATTCTCAAACAAAATTTTTGCAGGTAAAATCTCTCACCTTACAGAAAATAATAGTCATCAAGACTGAATTGCTCAATTATACTAACTTTGCAGGGAGCAATGTAAAATTCTTGTATTCTCTGCCTGAATCCAATTGTGACAAGAGACACAGAGCCCCTCTGCTGAAAAACTGATAGAGCCATCACTTTAMAAACTGCACAAGAAACMATCTCCCTCTTCTGTAGCCCTTCAYAGAAGATTCAGTATTCCTTCACTTCCGTATCTCCTTCTCATATGTTTTGGATAAAATGTTATTTTTCAGTTCTTAAATAACAGTCCTCACACCTGAAATGATAAAAAAATATACAACTAAGCCTGCAATGCAAGGAAAAAGTTTAAAAAGTTTGCCATCCTTCATCCTTACAGATGGAAATGATKAATTGCCCTGCACTAGTTAATTCACTCCCACCTAAATGGCCACTAGATTTTTGTGTGCTAATATGGCAGTAAGGTTAACCTGCTGCTATGCACGGAATTAAAGGACAACTTGAACCAACATCACTTCCTCTTCCATGCAGCTACAGCTTCTTTCGTGGGGGATGGGGAAAAAAAGAGAATCACCAGACAAGAATATAAAAAATCCAAACTAAAAAAAAAAATCGCCTCAGACTTGGCAGGTTTTTCTTACTTTCCCCCTGGAAAGGGGCATCGCTGCTCAGCTGTAGCATTCGAGCAGAAATCAAAAGGCTGAGTATTAGAAAAGGAAAAAACCCTACCCCATAAAGCCTACCCACGCAGCAAGCAGGGACTCAARACTTTCTGATGTCTGTTCCAAACACACTGAATATTTCTCCAGCCTCACCTGCTTTTGCAAACATGCCACTATACACATTAGAAAGCAATGCTTCACTGCTTGCACAGGTCTCAGGGTATGAGCCACACATGACAAATGTTAAATTAAGTCTTTATGAGYGCAAGAAGATCCTCCAGTGTTCCAAGCAACACAAAAACGAAGTGCCCAAACTAACACAGAGCAGATWAAAACTATCATTTGCCAAACTCAGATATTTTGATATGTTGTTCATGTCAAAATCTGCAAGCATTAAAAGCTACCAGGAGCCTCTCCAAGTCAGCTTCCTTAAATGTAACCATGGGACACTCCACTTGATTGATTTTTCTAAAACAATACTGTAAATTTCCAGTTTGATGCTTTCAAAACATTGAGGTATTTAATTCCTTATTGTTACATAGCYGAGACAAGGAAAGAATCCCTATGGAGCCAAACAATGTATAAAATACAGACAAAGAAGATTAAAAGAGATCTTAAATATCTTCAAGTCTACGCAACAAAGAACACATAAAACAATTTACTAGTTATGAGCAGTAAAAAAAAGAAAGGAAACAAACAAAATAGCTAAACTGCTTATAATATAGGCCAACAAATCAGCTTTCTATTCTTTTTATACTGCAGATTAAACTGCATAGAAGACAGGAAAACTTCAAACCTAAACGCTAATCCAGTTTAACAATTTGTTCTGAATTCACAAACTAACAATTCCATCCCTGAGGACATTCAGGAACACATGCCAAAAAAAAAATAAACAACTGTGTAGTTTTTCATATATTCACTTTCTTTTTTTTTTTTTTAACAGGCAAGAGTTATAATGTGGTATTTACTTTCTTCATCTGTTACCTCTTTTCCCCATCTTGAGCCTGGCAGCAGTAAGAAATTTTGTACAAATTTCTTAAAATGCAGCCAGACCAAGGAACTTGAGAATAAGAGAGCTGTGCATTAAGAGCTGGCATTGCAGTATGTGATGGGAGGTTTTTTCTTGTTGGGTTTTGTTGTTTTTTTCCAAACCTTGAAGGAGCACCCCAACACTGGGCCATCTCATATTAAAGCAACTTTTTGATAGCAAGAAACATTTCCACTGAAATACTCAAATCCCTAAGGACCTTCCACGAACAATGGAAACCCACAGCAGCAAACCCCTGGGAAGGTGAGCTCGGTCACAGCATGGCGCGGTCAGTCCATGACCCAGCGCTGCCTTCGTGACCCTGGCGATTCAGTGACCGCCCTTGCGCCAACTTCTGGGACCCACCGGGCTGTCAGGGAGCGAGGCCGGGGCTGTCAGGGAGCGCGGCCGGCGCTGTCAGCGCGCCCTGCCAGGGGCACCCGGCCGCTCCGCGCCAGGAGGGAGCASCCTGGGCGCACAACTCCTGCAGCAGCCGGGCTGTCAGCGCTGCCGTCCCACCGACAGCAGCCYGGGGGACGCTCCCGCCCCTTGACAGCTCTCAGCTCGCGGCTGCAGCGGCTGGGCAGGAGGAAGTTCCCGCGCCCCGCTCGGGCCGGTGCCAGAAGGTTCCTGAAGCCTGACGTGACACCGAGCGGCCCGAGCGGGGACCCCCCGCGCATGCGCCCCGCGCCCCTCACCGTTGCCGGGTGACTCGCCCTCCCCGCCGTCCTCAGCACCACCGGCAGGTTCCTCCGCCTCTTCCTACCCCGGGGGCCGGCGCGGGCCTCTCCTCGCCGCTCCGCTCTCCTCGCAGCCCTCCTCCGCCGGCCGCTGCCCGCGCCGTGTGCCGCGGCCGCCGCGCTGCCGGAGCCGACGCCGTCCGTGCCCTCACAGCCGCTCCGAGCTCCGAGCCGCGACCGGAGGGTCCCCGACGGCAGCGGCGGCGACGGGCGGAAGTGACGCGCTGACTGACAGGTGCAGAGCGCGCGCCCCCCGCCCGCCTCCCCCCGGGGGTCACGTGCCGCGGGGCGGGGCGGGCGCTGAGGGCGGGCGGGACCCGCGCCCTGAGGCGGCGGCGGCTGCGGGCGACCCGGCYCGAGGGGCGAGCGGGGGTCGCCCCAAAATTAACATTTTCATCATGTTCTCTCACGGTAACTCAGCCACCCGCCCGCATCGGCCTGTGCGGGCTCCGAGTCACAGAGTTAAACAGCTTGGGGAAGACCTCTGAGCTCATCGAGCCCAACCTTGGACCGAGCATCACCGCGCCCACCGCACCTGGCACGAGTGCCCCGTCCGATGTTTCCTTAAACACCTCCCTGAACAGCCGCTTGCGATGTCTGATCACCCCTTCCGTGAAGAAATTCCTCCTCCTGTCCAACCTAAACCCCCTCTGGTGCACTTTAAGACTTTCCTCTCATCCTGAGGTGCCCAGAGAGTGACCATGGCCAGCGGCGGCACCMTGCAGGTTCGTACCCTGCTGGCCTTGGTTGGACTTGAGGAGAAATTTCTTCACGGAAAGGGTGATCAGACATTGGAAYGGGCTGCCCAGGGAGGTGGTGGTGTCACCATCTCTGGAGGTGTTCAAGACAAACCTGGATGAGGCACTCAGTGCCRTGGCCCAATTGATACAGGTTGGACTCAACGACCTCTGAAGTCTTTTTTGGCATAACTGATTCTGATATTCCAGTTTTGCTTTTCTGATAACCATATTAAAATATTTCCTGTAAATCTTCTGAACTGAAGCATCAAGAGCAATCACTGCCAAACATTTCCCAAATGCACGCGTGCCAGAAGTAATGAAGTGCCCTTTGACAAAGAGCTAATGCATTTTGAAACACAAAATTTAGCACCCTTAAAGTGAGTTAGCATAAGTTAGAGAGGAGATGCAAGCTTACACCCAAAGTGTTAAAACCAGTGCCTGGCAGTCTGTGGYTCCCACATGCCACGCTGAAACTACAACAGCTTTTTCTGTCATGCAGTGCCAGCAGCCATAGGTGGTGGGTTTAATAAGGCATTTAAGGAAACTTGGATTTAGTTAGTAAAAATCCTCTCAGGAAAAGCTTTTTTTTCCTCCTGTGAAAAACTGACAAAGAGTATATGAAAGGGGGGGAAAATTATACAGGCAGGATGGGATTAATTGAAGCCTCTGTATTTTCAATAGCTGGGAGGATTTTTTTTCAGGTTTTCCAGCATGGATCCTAAATTTTATCTAGAGATTCATTTATGAGACTCATTAAAAGGTTTTGCATTTAGAATCCAAAGAAGGGAGAGTCACCACCCCACAGTAAATTAACCTGGCTTTAATCAGATYTAAAGCTCTGTTTTCCTGCTGGAAGATTTGGTGTCATTAGGAGGTACCACACAAACCCAATAAAACCTGTAGGGTCGGGGGAAATGGTCTGTGTGTGTTCTCTGTTTCCACAGCACACTTCTCCACTTGAAGCACTAATAAAATTTCCTCGCWTCAGGATGAGGTTTCTGAATTTGTATTTTGTATACATAGCCGTGTTCTTTCTGATTCATTTAGCCTCATCAACAACAATAAAGATACTGAATCAGAACAAGCTGGCAATTTTGTTGATGAAACATGGGGGAGAGCGGACTCCAGCTGGCTCTTCTGCAGATCCATTGGCCRGCTGACAGGAATAAAACTGCAAGAAACCTGACACAGAAAGCACATGCGGTGAGAGGAGACAGGCAGCAGAGGCAGGCAGGTAGGCAGGCACTACACAGCACCTGTTTGCTGGTTTTCAGTCCAAGGCAGTGGTTTSTCTCCTCTGAACTGGCTCTGAACACACCATTTCATGCCAGCTTATCCTACCTCCTTTCAAAGGYTTCCAAGGCTCCTTGCAGGGGGCAGACATATGCAGTCCCAGGCTGCCACTTTAGGCTTTTCTGCTCACTTTGTGTTCTTGCTGTCCGCTTGAAAGGTTGAGGACAGCCCAGGAGTCAGAGGGTCATAGAATACCCCAAGTTGGAAGGGGCCCATAAGGATGGAGCCCAACTCTCTGCTCCTCACAGACTGTCTAAAGCTAARCCATGTGACCAAGAGCATTGTCCACTCCTTGAACTCTGGCAGACTTGGCACTGTGACTAATTCCCTGAGGAGTCTTTTCCAGTGGCCARCCACCCTCTCAGTGAAAACCTTTTCCTTATGTCCTGCCTGAATTTTCCCTGACCCAACTTCAATCCATTTCCTCAGGTTCTATGTCTGGTCATTGAAGAGAAGATCAGCATCTCCCCTTGCCTTTTAGGGAAGCTGCAGGGTGTGATGAGAGCCCCCTTCTGTCTCTTAGTCTCTGAGCKGAACAAATGCCGTGAGCTAATCTGCTCTTTGTAAGAATTTCCCTTGAGAGTTTTCACCATCTTAGTCTCTWTCTGATGCTTTAGCCACAATTTCTGTGTTAGTAAATAGAGAAGAGAAGCAACAACTAAATGAGTGGCTGCATGGTTACGTGCCCAAAATTCAGCTGTTGAAAACATCTGCCTCTCAGATCACTCCTAAACATCACAACAGAGCAATGTCCATTAGCTGTTCCCACTGCATTTTGCACTGTSTCAGGCACCCCTGAAGTGTGAAGGCAGCATTTCATATTCCTGCCCCTGTGGTGCTGTGCAGGCTGGGGAGCTCCCACAGCCTTGTTTCCCACTCCAAACCCAGGGGCACATTCAGAGCAGGGATTGCAGGGCAGGACTGCAGTCCCACCATGTGACACTGCACTGTCACCCCRTGTCAGGAGATGTGACACTGTACAGTGACACAGCCCCAGTGTGAGGCTGCTGGGGAGCAAAGGAGCCATTCCCCAGCTGCTGCACAGCTCCAGGGGCTTGGCAGGTGGGACTGGTCAGCATCTGGCTCCTAAGACTGAAGAGCCAGAGTGCCATGGCATCCCTGTCTCATCAGTAAATCCATGTCCAGAGCCACACCATGAATGGGAGCCATTTCTGCAGCTCAGTGTGTTTTCTTACAAGTCCTTGCAAAGACTGACTGCTAAGTGCTTACAAAGTAACTCAGTAGATCTGAAATAATTTCTGGTGTAATTCCTCTCTTTTCAGGAAAAGCCATTCATAAGCACAAATCACTATTGCCTGTATGTGTCACAGAACTWGAGCCATGTTTCCTTCATGTATCCCCACTTCCCATCAGGACCTAGTATGGCTTTAGGATAAATATTCTCTGAAGAATTTAGCTTCCAATTAAGACTACTTCCAGCAAGAGCCTTGCATTACACCTCATCAGAAATGGAAAAAACTGAAAGAAAAATATCCTTATCCCAATTGTGCTCAGTGCTGTACAAGGCTTAGTATAAACTGAGCTAAAATACTCCAGAAGTGAAATCAGCTTTGCAAAGCCGTAGAATCCTGGGAAGGTTGATAGCCTGCCATGCAATTCCTTACCTTCCTATTAGGTTATTATCTTACCAGGAGGAAATGGGAATCTGACACGTAGCAAAACAAGACACTGTGTTGTAATACCTGTGTATTATATGTCAAACAGTTTTTCCTGGAGATTATCTGTATGTCAGCAAGGTGTTTGCTTTTGGGTTTAGTTGTTCACCTACMAATTATTTGATACATTCTTCTGAACTTGGAAGTGCTCAATTTTTCACCTTAAGTGGATCCTATTGATACCTTGCAAAAAATATTGACAAATGTGAGTCCTTTCAACACCAAGGGAAAAYTAGCAAACCCTTTCCAGCTGGATGCTCTACAAAGAGCTTTCCTTTCCTGTGTATTTCATCCACAGAGACATGTCCCCAGGCTGAGTCTTTACTTTGTTCTTTTCCAGCATTATAGCATTTTCTAACAAACATTTTGTTTCAGGATGCCCAGCACATGACACTTGGCCTTGCTGAACATCCATAACTCTCCATGGAAACTCCCATATCAGCAAGTATACAGTTGTTCTAACTTATAGTGTCCAAAAGGGCACCTAAGAAGCAAAGTTCATTTTTAAATCTTTGCCCTGTATTAAAAAATGAGGCTTCACAATGCTCAAGCAAACAGGTTAAAGGATCTGTTTTATGGAAACACAAACTCCAGCCGAGAGAAAACCATTCATCATTTCAAAGACTGTCAGCCATTACTAGACACATATGTAAGGATTTTTTAAAAACTGAATTCAGTATCAAAGGCACATGTTCTGCGTAAATGTCAGACATTTTTACTCATTTTTCTACTAGAATTCTGTGATTAAAATAAACATTTACAGCATGAGATTTTTTCCCTGCCTCTGAACACTTTTTGGATCWGAATCTCAGTTTTAGAAGATCTGTCTTTAAAGTAGAAATCTAGGAATATGGGTCAAGTGTGTCTTTTAAGGCTTGTTCATATTTTAATTGCATGGTTGCAGACTTAACAAGAGATAGTTCTTCCCTCCTTGAAATTCAAGACATCGAAAGGTTAATTCAGTCTTCTCAGTTCCATTTCCTTCCGTCTGTTCCCCTTCCCACACTCCTCCCCGCCCCCCATCTGTAGACAGCTGAGTTATTTGAMTTTTGTGCAAGCTAGTATTCATCTAAACGGGAAAATCACTCAATGTATGCACCAAGCAAGCGAAAATTGCAGTACTGCACACTTGCATTTTTAACTTCCTATTCTCTTTTCTCTGCATTCACCAGCTTGGGCTGTGGACATACATACTCATGCCCCAAGAATAAAGTTAACTCAAATTAAAGCTTGTGTGTCCCCATCACTGCTGAATTCCCATTCTTTGCACTCACGTGGAATCTGTGCTCAAGCTGCTGTGGTTACCTTAGGTGAGCAAAGGCTGCAGTTCCCGTTACCACAATTTGTCAGCTGCCAACACAATCACTCTCTGCTGCTCCCATGTTATTTCATGGTGTGGCCACTCATGCTCAAGGTACACTAACTCCAGAGGAGTCACTTTGACAGAGCTCAGGTTAACCCTGTGATGAAGACAGAGCTTTAATCCAGCTGATTTTGGCACTTTACATAAGTTTGCAAGAAAAAAAAATCATAAAAGTACTCATTAAAAATGTTCTAGTTCACTCAGATTCTGAAGAAAGAGATGTTCACTTCAGATGCCAGGAGWGGTAAAGAGTATAATCTTTCTTCATTCTCTTTTTCACATTTTAAAAAAGAAAAACAATGTTTAATGTAAAACACTTGCAGCTTTCATGGAAAARGCAGAAGTTAACATGTGGAACTCACTTATTACCATTTTCTTACATAAAATAATTGTTGGCCTTGTACACAACATGTAATACCYATGTGTTTGATTTACCCTATATAACAAGATTATAAAATTGGAAAATTATTTTTGGAAAAGATGATGGAGAAATACAAGGTTTTATTCTGTAAATTGCTCAGAGTAATCAGCTAGAAAAGATAACTTGGCTGCCTTTTCTGTTCCTCTGCTTCAACAGCCTTGTTTCCTTAAGCCACTGAAAAACTTCAGGGTTTTTCTCCCCAAACATAAAACCACTCAAACTACCAGGAGTTCCAGACTACTGAGAGGGCAATTATTTGGCAACACAAAGAGAMGTTCTAGTGAGGTGCCCCTCAAAATTACATCCACAGCCCAGTGGAATGAAGAATTCCTCACCTCTGTAGCTACCCCAGCACAGCGCAGATTGTAACAACAGACCCACCTATTGTCCTTTTTCCTCTGGACAAAAGAAAATCTAAAGYTAACATAAAGTTAGTAGATCTGTGGATTTTATGATCTTTGATCTATCTTCTCCTGGATTATGTTGGTGATCTATTTACTGCACAGTGGGTGCCACAATTTGAATGGTAATGTTTTTCCTCTCTGAAGCAAAGAGAGGGAGAATCTCAAGAGTGGATTGTTTCATTTCAGAGCAGCCAGCTACAYTGAGAAAAGCCGTGTTTGAGCACAGTCCCAATGCTCATCCAAGATTTCCCTTGTCTYACTCCTTCCCTAAACTGCTGCTTGCAGGAGATGCTTCTGTCCAGAGACAGAAAGGAGGAAAAAAAAAAAAGAGTGTTATAGACTCAAAGTCATGCTAAACTTGTGTCTCCAGACCAGTATTCATCACAAACTGTCATGTGCTCTRTAGCACTAATTAATGTGACTAACACATCACATGCTTTGTTCCCCACCCTGGCTTTGGGAGAGAAGCCTGTGCATGGACATTCTGTATTAATTCTAATTTTTCCTTTAATAATTCATGCAAGGGTCAACACATTTTGCTAGAAGGGGCCAGACCAGAGCCAAGTGCTTTGTGCTGGAAGACATGCTTTTGGGTCAGTTCTTGAGAAAGCTCTGTTGCAAKAATCTCCATCTGGTCAAACTTTTAAAAATTCACCCCCATATCAAGTTTTATAATATTAAGAAAAAAAAAAAAAGAAAAGAGAGAGAGAGAGAGGAAATTCTACTCCCACTAGCTTATGTTTTCTCCTTTTGCTCTGTGCTGCAACAGGGCTTCTGGTATAGACTTGTCTGAACTCCTGAGCTATTTGCAAAACATGGGGTTGGTAAAACTAGCCCAAGGAGAAGGACTGTCTACAACTGCCTCTCCTTGCCTCTCAWCTTCTGCATGCACCTACCCTCAAGGTTCAATGGTCTTGATAAGGAAAATGAAACACCTTTGGTAATGCTACAACATCCAGTGTAAGACAAGTGTGGAGTATTTACTGAGTGGCAGTGCAGCATTACAGCAGAGAGCCTGCCAAAGAGGGATCAGTGCCTTCCTTACACCCCCAGGATTCATTGTCTCTTAGCCTGGGAACCTGTCTCCGTTCCCAAACAGGGATATTTTTTTTGGCAGCAAGACGGAACAAAAGGCACAAAGAGAACTAAGAAAACCCTTTCAGTGAAGCTGTAGTCTTTTTTTTTCCTGTTCCCCTGAGGACGGGAAACCTTCTAAGGACAGCTCATAATACACCCAATCCTGCTACCTGCCTGGAAGGTGCTCAGTGCTCACAGGGACCTGCAGGAATTAGGGTCTGTGCAGATTCCAGCCCAGCTTTCAGCCTTGACAAATTGATCCCCTACCTTTAGCACCAAAAATACCACAGCATTTTGAAAATGAAATCACTGTTATATTTGAGTGGGCGTGTTATTTCGAGACAGCACTAATGTGATTATAAAATCAGTTGTGTCAGCTTATTGGCTCAGCTACAGACACTGATCTGCTCGAGCGTCTGTTCCTCTACCCGCCTGCTCGCCTTAGGGTGCTTTGTCCCCCCTCAGCTCCCCGTGGAAATTGAGACCATTTGGTTTCCACTAAAGAGAAAGAAACCCCTTCTTCTGGCAGTTGCCCACTTCATCTCTATGAAACTTGGCATTTCCAGAGCACCTCTTGTGCCAAACATGAGAACAGCATCCCCCAGCCCACTGAAGGCTACAGCCCATACGTGTGTGTGTGTATATATACATATATATATATATATATATATGTGTATGTGCATGGGCTGGGCACGCTGTTCCAAGTGACAGCAGCCAAGGGGAAAGGGCAAGTGGCAGCAGTATCCAAACCTCCCAGCTCCACTTTTCAGACTTTTCACTTGAGCTCCCTCTAAACGTTTCCTCTCACCTATTACCGAATCCTGGGAGCAAGTGTTTGTTTTTCCTGCTGCTCTGTGGGTGTCTGACAGACTGGGTGCCTTGTGCTGCCAGGCATGGTTTAATGCTGTCGATGGCAGGTGACTCACTGGTATCAGAAGTGTCACTCCTGGCAGGTTTGACTCAGCCCTTCATCTTTTGGCAACAAATTGAAATAAAATAGAGTTTCCATTGTATGAGGCAGCTTTTCAGGCACAGCCATAGCAGTATGCTTTATGTGTAGAGCATCTGTAAAGACTCTATAGTCTGCATGCTCCACTGGCTTCCTGGTTTTTCATATTTCAATACACTTCATTCTTCTGCCTCTGTGCAACACGAAGAAAGTTGAGGTTTCCATTGCAACCACAGTCTTCCCAAGGCCAGGTAAATGCCATGTTCCCCTACTGAAGACAGTGACTCTGAAATCCTGCAATTAAAARCCTGACAAAGAACAGCTTTGCTGCTCATATACCAAAAATATTTCCATTACTAGTGAAAGGAAAAGGCATCTGAGTATGATATTACCTACCCATCTCTACCTCAAAGTATGCAATGCCCTCAGGCCAAATTCCAAATTTTCCATATGTAAACTGCATCCAGCTGTGTGTGCAGCCCTGAGTATATAAACATGAGGTTTGAATCCCACACGAGCTGTGTTTGACCACAGCACTGAATTTMCAAGCTACAGAAACTTGACAGGCACTTTATGCAATGGTCAAGATGTTTGTTATGGAGATGAGTATCTCCTGATTTCAGCAGTGAGAACGTGAAAGTTCTCATCATTTTGTTATTTCTCTCAACACTGTTGCACCTTCCTCAGAAACCCAACCCCATGTCAATTAAAAACTTGGTCATCCTTAGCCTAAAAACCCAAACAATGTATCCCAAACTGTTTAAGTATTAGGTTGGACAATAAATTGGGCAATTAAAGTGGTAGTGGTTGTGAAAACAAGCATGCTCTCCCTGTCTTAGCATGTTTAGAAGAGCCTGAGCTCTGCTGTGGATCCTGGGGGCAGAGCCTGCGACTGGACACAGAAAACCAAAAGTGAGGTTCTTCTGCTTTGCTGTTCTGAACACTTTGTTTGCTGTCTACAACTGAGAGAACTTGTGCTACTCTTGAAATTTAAGAGGTTTTGTCCTTTTAGTCTCTCTTCATAATCAGAATTATAATTGTTATTTTTAAAAATGGACAAATATTTTAAAAACTGTAACTCATTAGCTGCCTGGATTCATGAATCACTCAGATTATGTTTTAAAGTCTTTTCTGATCTAAATCTTGTGTCCAGCCAAACAAGAGGTTAATACTCTCTCTTTAAACAGACACACAAAGACTCTTCAGTGCCAAATCTCAGCTACAGCTTACACCAAATATTCACCCAGTGGCTGCCTTCCTGCTTTTTCTCTGGGGGTTTCAGCCAGGAACACAGCTTTCTGTTTGTGACAACTGCTTGGATATGTGGGATGGAAGCAAAGGAACTGAGTCCTGACAATAAATACGGTGCACACACACAGTGATTTGGTGTGGTCAGTGCAGATGCAGAGATAACCGAGCCAGCCTGCACAAATCCCTTAGGCTGGGAAAAACCTTTAAGATCAAGTCCAACCACAAACCTGTTYGTTGTTTTAATTTAAACAAACATTGTAAGAAGAGATCTTCAAGACACATTTAAGCACATTAAACCCATTTTCTCCATGCACACGTGTCAGACTCAAACCCACTCCACCTAAGCCTGTGGTGCCAACAGAAAGATCCACAGACCTTCCAGGGGCTCTCAGCCAGCCGAGACATCTCTGTCCCTCTGAGCTCACTCAGCTGCTTTACAGTCAGTAGAGAAAGCAGCTACTCCTAGGACACAATCAATTTTATCCCAACTTCATTGCCTCCCTTGTGRCTGTCATGGAGTCTAGACAGGAATTTCAGGTGGAGACACTGAAAAGTACACGAGAGGAAACCACACCAGTATCCWGGAGGATGCACACAGCCCTTCTCTCCCTGCTTCCAGAGCTGTGAGCTGAGRGAGGCACCAGCAAGTGAATTAACAGCTACCAAAACAGGCACAAGCAGAAGTTCACTGTGCCTCCCTTTAGGACACATTCCTGGGTGTCACTGTGGTGCCTGGGCTGTGCCAATCTCAGACTTGGCCCTTGGTCATGGCAATCACACCAAGGCTGTGCTGAGAGCCCTCAGAGCGCCAGGCTTGTGCTCCTGCCAGCCTGGGCAGGCGGGGATGATCCCCAGGAGTGTTGCTGAATGCACCTACAAACCCCCCCCCCGAAAAACCAATCTGGCAGCAGCAACCCCCAAACCTCAACCTCTCTCCCAACCTCAGCACTGGGAAATGGTGGGAAGGGAAACTTCAATATGATTGTCATGGTAAAAGAAGAGAACAGAATAAAAGAAAAATCAAGATGTAATTTGGCAGTTTTCCATGTCAGTTTTCCCATCTCCCTCCCTCATGCACTTTCTACAGGAGCAATCTGTCCTTTCCCTGAACGCTGAGCAATCCCAGCACTAAACTAATCAATATTAATAGCGATGGGTTTGGGAGGGGGGAGGAGGGGAGAGGAGAGGAGAGGAGGGATTACCCTGACCTTTTTCAACTCACACTGCCTCAGACGGCCACCAAGCAGCTGAAGAGAGAGCAGCCAGACGGTAATGCCATGTGGTTTTAGTAGCTTTTCTTTTTTTTTTTAATTTTTTTCCTTGTGAATATTTACTCTGTTGTCTCAGTGCAGATAGCAATGAAATCCGATTTTCTGCAGGAAGGAAAAAATATAATTATATCAGCCATCTCCGGGCCAAGCCTTGCCTTGATGGGAAACTCCACTGAAATAAGGGGAATAATGCCCAGGCTGGATTTTTAACTTGAATTTCTTAATAAAAAGAGGAATTGGATTAGGGAAGTTTTGACAGGTGAAATGCTGGTGGGCTTTGTGGAATTCTCTTTATTATAACAGAGTATAATCAAAGCCATTGAGCTGTGACTGGGATATGGAGCAAGAGCAAACAAAGGGCTGGGGGAACCGGTCCTCTATTGTTATGTTCAAGTGTCCACAGCAGCTCAGGGGATGGATGTACTCAGTACAGGGGGCTCAGAGTGAAAGACAAATCCTATTAACTAAAAGAAAATAATAATCAAAGCTCTTTGTTCCTGTTGGATTTGCAGTTTATTATAGATTTTCCAGTTAGGAGCATTTCTAAAATACRGGTTTGTGTCAGGGGGCACTGTGGATTACTGGCAATTAATCATTGTCTCTTTTATTACCGATTATTCTTGTTGCCATGTGCAAAATACGATTTTTAGAAATTGCATGTGCGAAATCTACAGAAAATTCTATTTATGTGTTTCTTCTTTTGCTCTTAAAGAGCCAAGCCTCAGGGAAAGGTCCCAGATTGAGTGTTAGGTTTGTGGAGGTTTTTGAATAAACATTTTTGTGGTATTTTAATATTTTTTCTCTTGAGGAGAAAATGCTTTGCAGATGGCTGGTATCACAGCACTAGCTAATGAAGCCATGGGTGTGTTTTCTTTGTCAGGACCCATCATGTCCGACAAACCAGATTTTGCAGAAATTGAAACATTTGACAAGACCAAGCTGAAGAAGACAGAAACCAGAGAGAAAAATCCACTGCCCACTAAAGAAAGTAAGTGCTTATGAGGCTATTTGAAGTACGAGTAGCAAGGACATAATCCATATTGCAGTTCATATGCAAAATGAATACTAATCACAGGATTACAGGCTCAAACTCATCCCTGACTTTAAGTGGGGATAATACTAAGACTCTATGCTGGGCTTCCAAGGATATCAGTAATTATAACCAGCAGTGCATTTTGTCTGAAAAACCCTTTCTGATGGGATTGCTCTTCCTTCTGCTAARAGTAAGACCAGTGTTCCCACTGGGTGCGGGTAACAGGATCAGYCTGTTTGTAATTACCCTGCTCCCAGCCCCCCTGGAGGCACAGGGGACCCTTTGCCCATCCCTGGCAGGCCAGGCAGCATCCCCAGAGGCTGCTGGGCTCTGGAGTTAATGTTATCAGGCAGATGAGCTGCTGCCTCCCACTGGTACCTGCTGTCAGCCCTGGGCAGGAGACCTGCAGGCAACTTCTCTGGGAATAGGGCAGCAAGCAAACCCATCATCATCCTCATCTAACAGGCAATCTCTCTCAGAAAAGCACCCCCGAGCTGTTCTCATGCAGGGTCTTCTCCCATACCCGCTGTGCACAGGCAGCCAGATGAGGCTGGGATTCCTGTTCAGCTTCAGACATGAAAAGAGCATTTGGAGCAGGTTTTGTGAGCAGTTTCCTTCAGAAGAGACTTGCTAATCACTGTGGATGTGTGTGCTGATAGCCACACACACACAGTCTCARCATTAGATACCTGCTTTTTCCCCTGCTTTATTATCCCTACCAATGCTGAAGCTGTAAATACAAGAGGAGCTTTGCACACCATGACCTGCTCCCTTCTAGCTATGCAGATGTGGGAATCAGTTGTCATTTCCAGGGAGCTCAAAACAACCAATTATGGATTTAATTCTCTGGCTTTGAGTATGACCATAGAAATTGGTATCCTGCAGAACCATTATCATKGAATCACAGAATGGTTTGGGTTAAAAGGACTTTAAAGATCATCTTGTTCCAACCCCATACCACGGGCAAGGACATCTCCCACTAGATGAGATCACTCCAAGCGCTCCAACCTGGCCTAGAACAGGGATGTTCCAGGGRTGGGGCAGCCACAGCTTCTCTGGGAAACCTGTGCCAGGGCCTCACCACCCTCACAGGGAAGRATTTCTTTCTCACATCTAATCTAACCCTGCCCTGTGTCAGTGTGAAGCCATTCCCTACTTTTCTGTCACTCCAGCCCCTTGCCCAAAGCCCCCCCAGCTTTTTGCAGCTCCTTTAAGTGCTAGAAGGAATTCTAAAGTCTCCTCAGACTCTCCTTTTCTTCAGGCTGTACACCCCCAAAACTCCCTCAGTCTGTCTCTATAGGAAGGCAAAGTTTATTGCTCATAATCAGTAAAGTTTACTGATGGTGTTTTTGTTTCCTGTTTTTCTGCCAGCTATCGAACAGGAAAAGCAAAGTGAAAGTACAGCCTGAGCATAAAATTGAAGATGTGACTGCTGCTTCTTCAGTGGGGTTTTGGTTTCTGAGTTGGGTTTTTGCTTTATTTTGTCCCTCCCACCCCATATTTGTTTCCCATTTATTTTAGGAAACATTTGTTCATTTAGTGTTCCCTGGATAATTTTGTTTTGTGTTTGTTGAAGATACTATGTATTTGTATTCTTAAAATTTTAATTCCAAGTTCTGTATCAACCCCATTACTTGGCAAAAAAAGAGCAATTTGCATAGAAATTGTTTTCCTAAACCTCACAATAAACAGTTTCTTCTGACCAAATGTCTTTGAGCCTTGCAGAAATCGAGTTTACACTGCAACTCTTGCTAACATCCTTCCCCCTTTGTTTGCATTTCCTCAGCAGCTCAAGGCTTTGGGAAGGGTCACCCCAGGCACTCACAGATCCCTTGGCTGGAGCACAGCCCCTCTCCATCCCCTGGATCCTTACCCCAGGCACTCACAGGTCTCTTGGCTGGAGCACAGCCCCTCTCCATCCCTTATATCCTTACCCCAGCCACTCTCAGACACTTTGGCTGGAGCACAGCCCCTCTCCATCCCTTATTTCCTTACCCCAGCCACTCTCAGGGCCCTTGGCTGGAGCACAGCCCCTCTCCATCCCTTACATCCTTACCCCAGGCACTCACAGATCCCTTGGCTGGAGCACAGCCCCTCTCCATCCCTTACATCCTTACCCCAGGCACTCACAGGCACCTTGGCTGGAGCACAGCCCCTCTCCATCCCTTATATCCTTACCCCAGGCACTCACAGATCCCTTGGCTGGAGCACAGCCCCTCTCCATCCCCTGGATCCTGCAGAATCCCAGAGCCCCAGATGGCACCAATCCACAGGAACCCCCCTGAGTGCCCTCACAGCAGCCTGGAGACTTCACCCCCATCCCTTGTGGCACTCAAGGTGTTTCATGGAAACCCTGAGGGACAAACTGTGGGTGCCAGGAGCTTTGAAAGCCCCAGCCTGGCAGCAGGCATGAGGGGAAGCCACTGGCCTGCTTCAGTCTTGCCCAGCAGTAGATTAGAGGTTCCAGAGACAAGTACCCACTCACAAATTCCATGCCAAATTGATGGCTGGGCCGAGGACATATTCAAATTAATATTCCAGATGAAGAAAAGGGCTGCAGCACCCTCTCCACAGCTTTTTTATCTCTCTAACTTGCAAAGATCCAGTCAACCTTGTGGTAACTGCAACACAAACACAGCCTTTGACCCATCTCATACCAAGCAATACAAGAATGAGGGAAGGTGGAAGGAAGAAAGAAAATTAAGTATTGCATTGATTTTTAGGGATGAGAGAAAAACCTTTAGCAGCACAGGGGTGTAAGACACAAACCTTCAAAGCAAGAAAGGACCCCCTACATCTTCATTACTGGTGGAGCACTAACATCCTCACTGGTCTGCAGAGGACTAGGCAAAAATAGACTCTGGTACCAGCTCAGGGGACTCTCAATTACATGGTATCACATTATCTCTGRAATTAATTTGCAATCATATTAGAAAAACAAATGCTTACTCTGGGCAGATAAACTGCTGTCCCTGGAGCTTTTGTTTGATCCTACTTGGGCTGTGAAGTGAGAGCAGCTCTGTGTACTTCAGCAGGGTTAGTCTGGGTTTGTACCTGCATGAGGTGAGGCAGAGAGCAGCCTGCAGGCTTCAGGAGACAGAGGGGGATGGTCAGGGTGAYGTCCAGAAAGCTCTTACTTGCTTAAGGGCTGTTTGACACTTGACATTGAACGTGAAGAGTCAGAATTGCAATTAAAAGCTGCAGTGGCTCCACAAGACTGTGACCTTTGGTGGCAACAGAAAGTAACCAGAGGTGCCCAGGAGACCAAAGGAAAACACAGGGCAAGAGGAGCAATGATTTCTGTCAGAGCTTTGCTAATGTGGTGGCATCCAAAGGGATCAGACTGCGGCTTCAATGCATGTTCATCAACACTGATGATGTTTTCATTTCATGACCAAGTTTTTTTCCACATTCTCATTTGAGGACCCCTTAGCACCTGACTCAAAGGGRTGTTTATTTTCAGGTCAGCTGGATTTACTAATACTGATTTTTATATGAAAGGTAAGGAATGCTAGAGGTTGAGCCACAAAGAAAACAGTGCTCTTTTCTTTGTGACCCCTGCACACTWCAGGGTCAAGGAGCCTCTGACATTATTTAAATATTTGCTTTGATGATGGTTCCTTCATGGAGGAAGCATTTAGAGATAGCACTTAGAGCAACACCACCTATGGAAATCTGTAGAGTTCCTACTGTTCAACCAGATTTCATTCAGCCTGCTCCTCTCCCCAGGATGGTTTTTGAGCTCTGTATTGCACTCAGCAGAGAGGCCACAGATGAGACTTTCTCCTTGGTTTTGTCCCACATGATGATCTCACTCCACCTCTGCCAGTTCAGAGCATCTGCCAACTCACTSAGCAAATACACTGTAAATCACCAAAAACTTCTTTGGCATCACTGAAACAGGGGCTGGTCTCTGTGCCCACAMATTCCCCAAAATCAAAGGCCTGGCCTGGGTCCTGAGCCTGCACTGTTTGGGCAGAAGGGAAGGGGGGTCTGGCCAAAGCAAGAACACAACAGAGATATTCAGATATTCTCCTCTTGTGTTTGCAAGATACAAAGGATTGGCAGCACAGCCCAGGTTTGCCCAAGCACTTGGCTCAGGGCTGCTCCTGGCGCTGCTGCAGGGTTCAGTCTCCCCCATGGAGCCTGCTCTCAGTTTAGCTGTTTGAATTTAAAGCCTGAAATGGTAAACCAACATCTCAGTGCTTTTATCCACAYATCCCACCCCACTGAATAGGCTGAGAAGAACTTTAGTCACATTCCCCACCCCAGGATCTGACTACAAAGGCTGCAAACACCTGCTCACCTGGAGAAACTCCTCAAGGTTAAAGGCCAGATCTTCCCAGCTTTCCCCACCTGCCCCAGGTGGAGCATGGCTTTCTGGCAGGGCTTGSGGAGTGCTGCTTTCACAATCAGCAGTTCAGAGAGGCTCAGAGTTACAAACACAGAGCTGCAGCACTCTGATTTGAGGAACATCCCTCTCTGCTGCTGGGGGAGACCATTTCCACCCAGGAACTGCATCAGGAGATTAAAGTTTGTCAAGAGCAGGGACAGGTTTGGCTCCTTGTTTTCTTAAGAGCATTAAAGGCCTTATCTGTGGGGCAAACTGGGGACACCAACCAGGAAACTGCTCATTACTTCAGGCTGAGAGTGGGAATTTTCATCCTTCCGGGCATTACACAAGGGAATATTTGTTGCTGCTATTGAGAGGGAGCTGTGAGCAGAGCCAAGCTAAGCTAAAYCAAAGCAAACACCTTACCTATACCTAGGAAACACCTTCTGGGTGTTAACCTGACCTTCACTCCCTGGAAGAGCATCTTCCAGCTCCAAGGCTCCCCAACAGCCACCCAGGTGAGGAACTGAGGCACTTTCCCAGCCTCCMTGGTGATGGAGACAAGCTCATCAATAAACAGAGCCAGCCCCAGGTGGGAAACTTAAATATTTCTGCCAAGTAGCAGCAGCCCCTTGCTGTTATGTAAAGGTACAGAAACAAGGTGTTACCTTGCAACTGCTCCAAAGGAAAAGCGCCTCCCATGCTAAYGCAGCTATGGCAAAAAAAAATCATTATATGCAGCTGAACATTATATACAGATAAACACCCACCTTCTTGGCATCACCATGAAGGCAGTTTTGCCCCCTGGACGCCAGGGATAAGGCCAGGCCTCTCAGGATCTTGGCCAAGTCCACCTGCCCCTGTGAGTCACCTCCAATTGCTGTGCACAGTTGCAGCAAGCCCTGGCTGGGCAGAGAGGTCTGCATTCCTGTCGTTGTTACACCAAAGTGAGTTGATTTAATAAATCTCATTAGGCAGGCATTTGATAGCAGKGAAAGCCAGGCAGAACAAGCCCTGAGCCTGGTTCTCCTAGGCAAAGGGCATTTGTGTGTTCCACCACAGCTGGAGCCTGGTGGAGGCCCTGCAGGTCCTGCCAGCCCCAGCTCAGGTACCTCAGCCGAGTCTCAAAGCCCATGTCGGGTTTTTTTCAAATATATTTGGGTGTTCTCTCTTATTTGGGTCATTAGCCCTGTGACTGCTGAGACAGGCCACAGCTCCACAGTGATGAGGACAGTGGGTTTTGGCCAGTGCTTGGCCACCACAACAAAAGCTGGGATGCCCGTGCAAGGCCAAGGCTGGAGAAGCCTTTGGAAAACACCTTTGTGTGTTTGTTCTGCCCTAAGAGCTGGTCCTGACGCAGCAGAGACGTCTCCTACTGAGAGAGGTCAGGGAAAGAAACCAGGGAGGGGTGGGAGCAAAGGAAGGTCTGCAAAAGCTCTGTGGGATCAGGAGTCTGAAGCACAGCACGTGGGAAGGAGGTCAGGGCCGGGAGTGCAGCCAGGGAGGTGCCCACGGCAGCAGAAACCCCAGGCAGAAGAAGCCAGGGTGGCTCTCATGCCTCTGCCTGGCTCACCCCTTGTTTTCCCAAAAACACAGGGTGAAAACAATAGTCTTTTGAAGAGCACTAACCTTCTGGTGCCAAGCTGGGGGAGCCTCCCACACTGTGCAGGGGCCAACAAAGGCTCTGTGTCCTCCTGCAGCCCTGGCCYGGGCAGCAGCCCTGGCCTCACCACCTGCTCCCAGCCGGAGCTGGGGCTGTCCCAGCCCGTGCCGGGCACCGAGGTGTGTCCAGCAGCACAGCCTGCAGGGCCGGGACGTGAGAGCAGCCTGGGGCTGAGCCAGGCCGGGTGGGAGCAGGGTGCTGGGGGTGTTCCTCCAGCCCCAGCCCAACACTGCTGCAGCTGACAGCAGGGAAAGCTCTGCTTCCATCTCCTGTGCCCGGAGAGGCGGCTCCGTGTGCTGCTGCCTGCCAGGAGAGCTGGCTCGGGAGGGAACAGTTGCTGGGGATGGTTGCTGCACATCTTGTAAGCTGTGCTGACAACAGCTCTTGACAACTCCTACCATCAACTGCAAACCTCCCAATGCTTCGTGTTTGCTTCAAGGCCCGGGGCCAGAATTCATTCAGTCCCTGGGGAATCRGGAAGGGAGGAAGAGGAGGGGGGAGCAGAAGGGGGTTCTAGCTGCTCTGGTCAAAGGGACACCTGAAAATCGGGTCTCTTAAGGCTCCAGCAGTAGGCACTACACAAAAATAATGAGAATTTCCAAAATGAAAAAAAAAAACAATTTCAGGAATTTTAAGCTGCTCTCACAAATTCAGAAGCCAATTCAGTATCAAAATTTTTGATTTGGCGAAGCTGCAGCAACAAGGGAGGGAAAAAATTGTGTGTGACTCCAAGTGGGTGTTTTCAAACAGCATCTTGTTTGGGGAAAATAATCCTCCTTGGTCTGCTTTGTTTTCTCATGGTGCTGGAAATAATTCTTCTCCTCAGAGAGAAGAATTGGGGTTTTATTTTTCTATCTAATCACAGGAGCTACCTCAGGTCATGCCTGACCACGTCTGGTCCCCCCATCCTTACTAGCACTGGGAAGAGTCACCACCACAAAGTGTTAAAGGAACAYGTGTGCAGGTCCAAAATCACACATTTCATTTAGCAATGAAGAAATCAGGCATGAGGAGCCTTGGCTGAAGGTGTGTGCCTGTGGGGCTGAGCCCAAGGGCAGCGATGGAGGCAGCAGGCTGTGCCACCCCGTGTGCCCCGGGGCACCGCCGGCGGGCACGGTGCGTTGGGGACAGGCTGGGGACACTCTGCAGGCTGTGGCACCCCGTGTGCCCCGGGGCACCGCCGGCGGGCACGGTGCGTGCGGGACGGGCTGGGGACGCTGTGCGGTGCGGGGATGTCCCACAGGGGGGAGCCTTGTCACCAGCCTGCGGGGACACTGCGGGGACACTGCGGGGACAGTGCCGGGACACTGTGGGGACATTGCAGGGACACGGCGGGGACACTGCCAGGACATTGCGGTGACACTGCCCAGACACTGCCGGGGACACTGTGGGGACACTGTGGGGACACTGCTGGGACACTGCTGGGACACTGAGGGGACACTGCGGGGACACTGCGGGGACACTGCCGGGACACTGCTGAGGACACTGCTGGGACACTGTGGGGACACTGCGGGGACACTGCGGGGACACTGCGGGGACACCCCCAGCGCCCCCTCTGCTGCCAGCCCCTGGGCTGGTCCCGCGCTGGGGCTGGGCTCCGTTTCCACCCCCCAGAGTTCACAGCGCAGAGCAAACCGCGCTCATCCTCACGGGGCAGGGCAGAGACCCTTCCAGAGCCACCACAGCTCCGGTGTTCAGAGCCRGTCTGGGACTTACCAGGAGAATATGATCAAGGAATTCTGTCTCTAAAGGGAGTCACTGGGAAAAATCACCCCCTGGAGTGTCCTCACAGTTCTCTGTGCCTGGAGGATGCTGATGGGCTGAACCCCTGAGGAGATCCCCACCTTGCACATTCCCATTGGATCAACTTCAAACTGAGCAGCAAAGGCCTAAAGCTGGTTTAGTAAAACCAGAGACCTTGCAAAGAGCTGTCATCCCACTCTGACCTCAGGTAACGCCAGAGCTGTCTGCTCCTGCCTCAGAGATGGAGAAGTGCAGGCACTGCCAGACTGATGGAAGCGAGGCGTGAACATGGCATCAGTGCCCAGATGCACTGAGAAATGGAAATACAGAGCCCAGCCCAGCTCTCTATTTCCAAGATGGGTAAAACATGAGGGATTTCCTTAGGGGAAGCACAGCCAAGTGCCAGAGCCCAGGTGGGCACCAGGGGGAACAACCCCGCGGCAGCTCAGGCTCCCCACTGCCTTCRTGGGCAAAGCTGGTGCCAGAAGCAACTTTTCTCCTCACTTAGTTTTTCCCAGAAAAACTCAAAGGATTTTTTAAGTTGCTCTCAGCCCAGATTCCTCCAGARGAAGCCACAGCTTTCTGCACTTGGAATCACCTCTGTCCAAAGAAACAAAGACAAGTTTAAAGAAAATATTCATGGCTCAAATCACCATTTTCTTCTGTGAGTTTCAAAACCTCCCACACTGAGTGTGCCAGACAGAGCCAGCAGCAACACCCATATCATCCAACTCAGAATTTAAGATCTTTGGGCTTGAAGTGACATGAAGTGGATGGGGGACAGGAGGGATGACAGAGCCTCAGCCACAAAGGGATAATACAAGGACCCATGCTGGGAAAGGATGGGGAGCTCCACATGAGCCAGCTTGTAATCAGTTAATTTAACTTGAGCTTGGCGAGGAATAATTAAGAAGGATGTGATAATTTTCCTCTGTATCAAGTGCCCAATCTCTTCCTGGACAGCTTTCACCTGGGAGGTGACACTTTGCCAGGACAGAGATCTGGTCCCTGCATGCATGCCCAGGCAGTAACCTATCAGCTGCACTGATTCTGTTTGCATGACACTTGCTTCAGAGAGGGAGAGGAAAACAAAACACT
This sequence comes from Cardinalis cardinalis, assembly GCA_014549065.1. NCBI lineage: Eukaryota > Metazoa > Chordata > Aves > Passeriformes > Cardinalidae > Cardinalis > Cardinalis cardinalis. The sequence continues at coordinate 1,707,211 of JACDOX010000099.1, read as the reverse complement.
TGTCCCTGCTTCATAAGGCTGCTGTGTAAACAGCCCTGTGGGTTTTGGGGGACACACCTAAAGGAGGCAGGTGAGGTGAGGCTGATGCGGTCATGGGGCAGCCAAGTGCTCCCGTAGCCTTCCCCAGAGATGGGCACTGCTGCTGGCAGGTGAAATCCCCCTGCAGCCACTGCCCCAGTCARCTGGGCTGGAGGGGTCCTGACCCATCTCCCAGCCTGTCCTCCCCACTGCAGTGGGGCCAGACTCACCCACCTCCYTCCTGACACATGGTGAGCCCACAGCAAGTTAAATCCACCTCTTGAGCCCCTTGTTCTACCTCTTGTTGATGGAATAAAAGTTTTCTCACCCCCATTTTCTCTATTTTCTCATTTCTAGCCTAAACACATCATCCTGTGCACACAGATCCATGAGTTCTGCAATGCTCTGAGGCCTTTTCTACAACCCCCATCAGGACATTCCCAAATCACCTTGACAGCCCTTGCTGAGAAGGATCTATGTCCCTGGCCAGTTTGTGTCTAGAAAGATCAGAATTTGGTTCCAAACCTCAATTTTTTTCCTTCCTAGAACCAAAAGGCACAACCTGGAGCTTCCTTTGGTGCTGGTTTCTACCCCAGGATGTGTTTCCTTCAGTAGAAGAGGCTCTTACCTTGGACTTGATGAAGTCCGCTGCTCACCCCATCACACTGCACGAGGCTGTGCTGGGAATCAGGGTCAAAATAAAACAGAAAAACTGGGTGCATTGGTACAGCTGAGGGCACAAAGTGCTGCTGAGAGACAGCAACTCCTTGGGATAATTTCTTTCACTGGGGAAGCACACCCTAAGCCAGCTCTGTTGGGTGGTTTAATCTTGTTTTCAGTAAATATTGGGCTGCTTCTGTGTGCCAAAACAGGCATGAAGAGGACCAAGCCTGTAGGGTGGGTGTGGCACAATACCTGATTCCAGTTTCATCTCCATCCCCAATTACTATTCATTAATCAAAACATATTCATTATACAGGCAAAACTSCCCCCAGCACTGCCAGGTCCAGGGCTTGGGTTGTGCCTCTGTTTGCTGGGAACTGCAGCAGCCCACAGGGACTGTGCAGCAGGCAGAACAATGGGGACGTATTTTCCCCGATACAGGAAGTCTGAGAAGACTAAAAATAAAAATTCCTGGAAGAGCTGGTTGTGCAGGAGGGCTGCCCCACAGCTGCAGGGCTCTGGGGCTGTGCAGCWCAGGGCCACATCCCCTTTGCTGTGTACAGACCAAGGGGCTTGGGGGGCTTCCCGGGGTGAGCGGTGTGGGAGAGCACCATAAAACATCCTGCACCTCACCAGCGAGGGGGTGGCTTTCTAATTACCCAGGTGGGTTTCTATTGTGAGGAGGGCAGCAATGCAGGATTTGACGCCAGGGCTCTGAATGTGTCACCTGCCAGGGGCAATTTAGCAAGTGGTCTGTGCTTTATTTTCCCCTTGTCCACAGCCACGGGGCAGCACAAGCCAAGACCCCACCCCTGTGGGACCTGCCACCCTGATAAACTGATTTACATCAGGCCTGCCTTCCCTGAAAACCCACATTGTGGTGTGAAAAGGGTCTGTGGGTGTGTGGGGCTGTATGTGCTATTGCTGTCTCTTTAATTAGGGCAGATTCCAAAATGCTTYAGGATTTTGACCATCCCATGAAAAGCACTGCCTGTTTGGTTACATAGCACAAGAATAAGAAACAAAACACCAACATTTTGTCAGTTAGGTCGAGGGGGCCCAGCTGACACTCAGGGCTGTGCTTTGCAAGCAGCCTGTCCCTCAGCATCACTGGGGGCAGGCTCTGGTGCTGGCTCCATGCTGGGCAGCTGCCCAGAACCACTGACAGTGCACATTCTTCACAACAAGGTAAATTCAACAGAATTTGCCTTCCAGACTTTTTTTCCCCATCTAGAACCAAACCAAAAGCAGTCTCTAGGCAATGAGAAAATCAAAGGGAAACCAGSTTCAGCATCATTTCTCAGATGACCCATGAGGCTGGGTCACTTGGGGTGACCAGTGGGCTGTTCCCATGGGTGATGGGGGAGCACCCAGCCCTGCAGCCTGCAGAGCCACATGTGCCCACTTACAGAGCAAAGCACCAAAACCAGCTTCTAAACAGCTCTGCCCAGTTCAGCTCTGCCACTGATCCACCCTGAGATCTCCAGACCACCCGTTCCCGTGCCTCAGTTTACCCAGCTGCAAACAGAGTTGTGTACATTTAATCTCTTCTGCTGCAAGGACATTGCACAAAGTGGTCTATGAGTGCAAATTTATTAACACAGCAAGACCCARGTCTGCTTTTGCCTAAGGTGGAAGAGTCAAGCAGTGATAAAATTGGGATCAGTGCACTCATTGCTGGGTASCCTGCAGAAGTGCTGGCTCCTGCCTGCCAGGCCTGGGCAGTTACTGTGGGGAGGCTTGTCCCAGCACGCTGCTTTGTTTGCTGACAACYAGTGCAAGTGACAACGTTATGAGTGACTTTTAGGATGGCTGTGACTTTAATTAGAAAGGACATTTTTAATAGGCTGGGCAAAGAGCTGTGTGGTCCTGCCAGCGGCTGCTCACGCCCAGGGACGCTGTTATTCCTCTGGCATGTGATAGCAGTATCATGTGTGAACTGACAGAGCAGACATGCCAACATGTTTTTTTAGCTGCACAAGCTGTCTCAGACAAGAAAAAACCCCATCTAAATGGCCTCAGGGGCAGCCAGACACAACCCCCCAGAATTACCTGTGTGCACGCAGAAAATGCACGCAGATTTCCAAGCCATATGCATGGGATTTAATCAGTGAGCTCCCCTGATACATGGGAAACACTTCATTCCCAGTAATTGTCCTTTGACAGCTCTAACAAGTAGGATCTGTTTGGGATGGTAATGATTAAAATGCTGACTCACAGAGGGTTTTCCATGCTGGTGGGACTGCACCAGCTTTGTGCTCACTTGGAAGGTATTTTGCATCCCTGCTTTTTAACCAATCTGCAATTTTAATCCTCTGGTTACAAAGGGGTTGTTTGTGGCTTTGCCCAGCTGACTCCAGGTTTCCCTTGTGCAGAGTCTGGAGGGAGAGGGCTCTCTCCTGACTCGCTGAGGGGCAGCAGGCAGGGAGGATCCCTGTGCTTTCTGCAGCCAGGAGCAGAGAGGAGCTGCTCTGTCTGCAGGCAGGAGAGAGAGTGACAGGTCTCCAGCAGCAGGAGCTGAGCCCACAGGCCTGCTTCAGACACCAGCTGGGAGGGGTCAAACCCCAGGGCAGGTTGCTGGCTCTGCAGTGCTCTTGAGCATTTCATGGCAGGACAGAAAACTACTTCTCAATGTATTGAGGTGCATCCCCCTGCCTGGCTATTGTGCTGCTGGCTGTGCCCACTTACCTGAAAACGGGGTTTGTCCCTGTGTGTCCCCTTCTGCTCATGGGGCAGCTCCCCAAGGGCCATGTCCAGCACAGTCCTGTTCCCTTGAACCTCACTTTGCTGCCCTTTCATCAGCCCCCTTGCAGCAGCAGTGATTAACTCGGGGAGGTACCCAGGGTACCCCAGGGTCAGTCAGGGAGCTGGGAGGAGGAGGAAAAAGGCAGCACCTCTGCCTGCCATGGGGCCAGAGAGTCATCGTGGGCAGAGGCTGTGGCCGTGTGCCATGGGACAGTGACAGGCAGAGCCAGGGGCTGTTTGTCACTGCTGGCACTGCTCTGGGGTCAAGCACCACAYTGCCCATGGAGCAGCCAGGATCCCTGCCCAGGGTGAGCCAGYCCCCAGTGGCACCATTCACTCACAGGAAAACAGACCAAGAAGTTTCCATAAACACCACCATCTCCCCATTCCTCCTTCAGCTGCATCACAGCTCCTCACAACCCTTAACCATACTGCTGTAACTACCAAAAGGCTTTTTGGGTTCCTCTGATAAGGATTTTCCTTTCCCAAGCTCAGATGATGGCTCAGCTGCAGCAGAGGGCCCTCGTTCCACTCAGGCTATGGGCAGCTCCTGCCTGGAGCAGCAGCTGTGCCTGTGCTGCAGCAGCCTTCACCAAAAGGAAATTGCCAGCCTCAGAAAACTGCTCCCCTAATTACAGCCTTGGATCATGGAGAAAACCACATAAATGATTCACACAGTGTTCCCAAGCTGCAGCCCTGTAAATGAGAGAGATTTCCAAATGCTACCGAGCCACGCGCGCTGGTATCAGGATGGAGATGCAGAAACTTTCATCATAAAGAGAAGGAAAATTTCTGCCCTTAAACGCTTCTCTGGGAACCAAGGAGACCTGGGAGGTCTATCCCCTATAGATCTTTACAGAAGGGCTGTTAAAACTCCTCGGGGAATTCTCATAGGAGGGAGCAGGCAGATAGCAGGGGAACTATAGAAATGCATCTGCTTGTTATTTCAGAGGGACGTGGGGATGGAGCCTCTGCTGGCGAGCAGAGGATGAAAAGGAGAAGGCAAGAGGACTTGGGGCCAGCAGAAAGGGATGGCTGGTGGCAGGGAAGAGAGTTAAAAGTGTCCCATTGTTAGGGAAGTTTGCTCTCCTTCAGACCATCCCTCTCCCAGGGACACCCGCCGCCTTTTGAAGTGCAACCTGAGGCGGTTCCTTGTCACCCATTGGAGCGGGAGCTTTTTTATCACATTAAGTCATTGGGTAGCAAATGAATGGGGGGTTTTGACTATTCACAACTTCACCTTATAAATATCAGGGTTGGAGGTTCCTGCAGCTTTGCTCCATCCCCATAGCTCACCTTGGGAAGGAGTGGAGGGAGGTGGCCCTGCTTGTGCAGAGACCTGCGGTGTGGAGAGCTACGGAGCAGCCAAAGGGATCCAACCCCMCTCCTTGTGACAGCCATGAAGAGAAGCACCCTCCTCATCCTCTCCATCACAGGGGTCTACAGTGCCATTCTCCACTCAGCAGCATGGTAGGGTCCAACTCGGTGGAAAGGGCATTTTTAAAGATGCTCTTCAGCCTATGGTAAGGTAATTTATTTTATTTTCTCTGTTTCAGGTCTGTGAGTAACTTTCTGATGACAGGACCTAAGGTAATTAACACGTGGACTGTCAGGAATTTAAATGGAGTGATTTTGTATTGCAAGTGGGAAATAGTGCTTTCCAAGGAACCAGACTTCCCAGAGCATATCGGCTCCAAGTCCTGCCAAGTACAGAGGGAAAGGACTCACAACGTGCTTATGTCTGTTTTCRCTGATAAACGCTAAAACGGGGTGGATTTTAACCCCGCTGTTTCCCGTGCCAGGCTTACCTGACGTTCTCCAGCAGCGTGGCGGCCGGGGCACACAGCGGGATGGAGGAGTGCAAGTTCCAGTTCGGCTGGGAGCGCTGGAACTGCCCCGAGAGCGCCCTGCAGCTCTCCACGCACAACCGGCTCCGCAGCGGTGAGTGCGCGCACCTGCGGCCCCGCTGCGGCCCGGGATGCGCCGGGCGGGAGGGATGCGCTCCGGGGAGGGCCGGTACTGCCGATTAACTGATGGAAAAGGGCCGTCCTGCCCAAAAACCACTGCTGCTTTTCCTTTATGTGTATTAACTGGGGTCATAAATAGCACTAATATTTTCCTAGGGATCCCAGGCTCAGTGCTCCATGGGTCTGCTCCTACCCCTTTGTGTGCAGGGGAGTGCAGTGCTAGAGACACCCGAGCTTCCAGTGGGGAGAAGTGCAGGAGAGGCAAAACCAGAGATGTGCRCTAAGAAACTGCCTCCATAAGAAAGCTGTGGATATATTCCGATATTATCTATTTCAATGGGCAGAAGTCTGCTTTCACCCAGAGCAGCATCTCTATTTGAATCTCTTCAGAAAGCCGAGAAGGACTACACTAGGAGTGTGAGTGCAGACAGCTGTTAGCACAGGTTCAAAGGCTCGATGACCATTTTCTCTAGCAGGCAAGATCAAAGCACAGCATACCCCCAGGCAGGGAAGGACAGAGATGAACCGAGTGCCAGGTGAAAGGAGCATTAACTCACCTTGGCCAGAACAGGACCACGGCATTTCCTTAAAATCCTACCCCTGGCAAGAAGTTTCAACCCCTGTATGGATACCTGAATAGCAYAATAGCAAATTGCTGTAGCCTGTGATGCTGAAGCCTGAAAAGATCCAGTGGTGAGCATTTCATTTCTGTAGCACCTTTCCTTTTGCACAGAGCGTGTGGGTATTTTCTCCTTGTGTCTTCACAGCACAGGAGATCTTCATTCCTGATAATCTGGGATTGATGTCTATATTTGCATGTGACAGCTTTTTTCCCTCCTCTCCCCCAGCTACCCGGGAAACCTCCTTYGTGCACGCCATCAGCTCGGCCGGGGTCATGTACACCCTGACCAGGAACTGCAGCCTGGGAGACTTCGACAGCTGCGGCTGCGACGACTCCAGGAACGGCCGCGTGGGTGAGTGACCGCCCAGGACAGACTGACCCGTCCCTCTGTCCACACACAGCCTCTCACRCTGCGGGGCAGGTCAGTGCATAATCCTGTGCCTGTGCTGCAGGTGGCCGAGGCTGGGTCTGGGGAGGATGCAGTGACAACGTGGAGTTTGGGGAGAAGGTTTCCAAGCTCTTTGTGGATGCCTTGGAAACGGGACACGACACCCGCGCGCTGATCAACCTGCACAACAATGAGGTTGGGAGACTTGTAAGTAATAATAATGGTTATAATAATAATAATGTCTGCATTGAAAACAAGATCTAGGCTGTTCGGGTGCCCATTTTCAGGCCCCTGTGAAAATCCAGGCCCGGTAATGGTTGCATGGGGGAAAAAACACAGCCAGGATCTGGCCTTGAACCTCAGCCCAGGGAATCACAGTAAGAGTTGTTCTCCCTTCCAGCTTCTGCAGCTGTGTAATGCAGTTAACTGCTGGCACACACCACTTATTCAGAAATGCATGGGATTTGTGCTCCCCTCTAGGCTTGTCTGGTCTGTAAAACAAAGCCAGAACCACCTTCCTTACTTTCTTGCAATATGCATTTCCAAGCCCTTTGGCCAGGAAGCCAGGTGTGAGCTGGCCCTTCTCACAAGCCAGCCAGGCTCGCCCCCACTCCTGCCTGGGCCATGGAAGCTCTCAGCATCTTGCCAAACCTCCTTGTCTGTAAAAACAAGGATGACAACACTTAACATACCTATCTCATAGGGTGTGTCAAGGCTTAATCTCACATAGATACCAGCGATTGGGACCTTATAAATACCAGAGGGAGATAGGCAGATAATATCTGTGAAGTGCTTGGCCTGGAGGAGATGCAGAGAGGTTGGGTATGATTATTCCAAAGCAGTTTCACACATTTTGAATGAAACCTCTGAAAGGGACATGGGTTGATGYTGGTGAGTGGCGTGAGAAGGGCATGACCTGATAAAGGCACTTTTTTCCTGGCCTGGATTCTCGTGGAAGGGCTGGGAACAATAGTTTGTGCCCACTTAGCTCTGGGACAGATGTCTTCCTGGAACTAAGAGCGAAAGGCACAAGGGTTGGTCTTTGCTGTTTATAGCTTAGTTTTCATTATTATTTCATCTTTCCCTTACGGTAGKTAGTCTCTACCGAGCCAATGGTGTCTTTTCTATCGCCTATACCGGGACTAGTAAATGCTTTAGTTGTGTGTGGGGAGTAGCTTTGTTATTCCAGGTCATGGAATTCCAGGTCAGCTCTTGGAAGGATCTGAAGTCATGCCAAGCACGAGCCACTTTAGCTGCAGTGTCCCCAAATTACAAGTACTGTAGATCCTGATTTTTGAGCTTTCCTAATTTCTTCACCTCATCCCACCAAGGCGGTGAARGACACGATGAAGAGAGCCTGCAAGTGCCACGGGGTGTCGGGCAGCTGCAGCATCCAGACCTGCTGGCTGCAGCTGGCCGAGTTCCGCGAGGTGGGCAACCTCCTGAAGCTCAAATACGACCAAGCGCAGAAGCTGGAGATGGACAAGAGGCGCCTGAGGGCCGGCAACAGCGCCGAGAGCCGCGGGGCCACGGCCGAGACCTTCCACCACATCCACGCCACCGAGCTCGTCTTCCTGGAGGACTCCCCCGACTACTGCACGAGGAACGCCAGCCTGGGCCACCAGGGCACGGAGGGCCGCGAGTGCCTGCAGGGCGGCAGGAACCTGTCGCAGTGGGAGAAGCGGAGCTGCCGGCGGCTCTGCACYGAGTGCGGGCTGCGCGTGGAGGAGCGCAGGGCGGAGGTGGTGGCCAGCTGCAACTGCAAATTCCACTGGTGCTGCACCGTGCGCTGCGAGCAGTGCCGGACGCTGGTGGCCAAGCACTTCTGCACCCGCCGCGACCCCGGCGCGCCCAACCACAGCCGGCAGAGGAGCRGGGCCCACAGGAGATAGGGGAGGCTCTCTGGTGTCCTCATGTTGGGGTCCAGARGGCTGGGCGTGCGCCGTGTGAGGTGCTGGGGTCTCCTGTGGATGGAGGAAGCACAAGGCGTGGGCGCTGAGGGTCCATCTTGCTTCCATGTCTTTTCCTCAGCATTTACCAGTAGCTTCTTTCTTCTCGGGAGTCGCTTTATCTGTGTGTTGGACAGAGGGAGGAATTTCAYGGTTTATGTGGGCTCGACCCCTCGTGCCCTTGCCAGTGGGAATGGCAGCAGTGGGGCTCCAGCCCCCAGCCACAGAGGTGGGAACGGGTGCTGTGGCAGCTCCAGCCGGGTGATCCCATCCCTGCAGCCTCTGGTCCCCGCTGCTGGCGCACAGCAGCTGCTTGGCAGCATCTCTGGAGGAAAACTTAYGCACTTTGTGATGTCAGAGGAGGTTTGACAGTGTCGTGGTGTGTGTTACCACAGCTGCAGCCTTTTGAGGGCTTTGGAAAGTTTAAAGTCAGTGTTTACATATTTCCCTCCCCACTTTTTTTTCTCCTCTTTTTTGAATTTTGTATTCTGGCACAAGAAGCCTTGCCCCAAATAGACAATAGCTTCATGTATTTGTACTGGATAAAATTAAGCATTTTACACTTCCTATAATTTTTTTAAATTAGCAGATAAGAATTCAGAATTCTTTATGCCTAATTTTGTTTATTAATAAATTGTATTATTGCTTAGCACAATCTGTTTTCACTATATATTTTGAAGGCATCCTTTAAGAGTTAGATTTTGGACTGTATTTTGCAATAAACCACCATGAAAAAAATTGGCTTTTTCCTTTCTGGCTTCCTAGCAGTATGATTTTAGGTGCAAAATTGTCCCTTTCTGTGTAAAACCCAGCACTTCCCGGAATTTCCCATCATTAATCCAAGGAGGGCAGTGAGTTCAGTAGCTGGATCTCAGTAAGTTGGCTCCAGCCTCCAGTCCCCGGAGGGTTGGCTTTAGTACCTATCGCCGTAATCTCGCCCTTTCCAAGCGCTGAGAATGCAGACACAGCCCGGCTAAAGCCGACTCTGACGCTCCCAAAGTCTCTTTAATTCGCCTCGCCCCGACAGCCCCCAGACAATGCGAGGCTGCCCCGCTTTGATGTGGAAAGCGCCACCAGCGGCACTCACCGCGGATTTCTTGCAGGCACGAGAGGAACCCTTTGAACTGGAGCAGGAGAGAAACCTCGGGGACACTTGTGAATGTGCCTGCTGGTTCCCCGCTGCTCCGGGTGCCAACAGCCCGGGGAGGGCAGCAGGGGACAGCGCTGGCTGCTCTGTCCCAGGGCAGCTCCAGCTCCTGGGGTCGGAGCTGCTCCGGAGGGAGCCGGGCTGTGCCGTCACCCACACCCACCACGCAGGGCAAGGATGCTCGGCCAAGTTTGCTCTCCAGCCAGGGGAGGAGGAGGAGGAGGAGAGACAAGTGTAAAAATCCCCCCCCAGCTCTGCCAGCACGCTGCACCCACGCTGCAAATGCTCCGGTGCTATTTTATCCAGGTCTCCCTATGGCTCCCTGTGTAAACACAGCCTCGGCACACACGAGAGCCAGAGCAGGGAGCTCAGCTTGCAAAACGCACATTTGGGAAGCACAGCTGACTTCCATGCAGTTATTTGATAGAAAGTGGGTTTTATTAAAGCCCCCATCATTTAGGGGGGCTATGCTGCCTTCAGGGTAGCTATGTCTAGTAACTTACCCTACCAAACCAAAATACCCCAAGATTTTTGCACAGTGYTGCCACAACAGCAGTTGCAACCCCCAAAAAATTAGGCTGAACYGGGAGTGATAAAAACAGACAAGCAAAGCTGCTTTCCTGCATCTCAAGSACTGGTTGACTTGTCTGCACAAATATTATCCCCAGGGTCTCTTTCTGTATTGGTTAGGACTGTGCTCCAGAGCCCCAGCACCTGCAGGCACAGGGTGCCACCAAAATCCCACAAAATGAGGATATACAGAGCACAAGACAGWCCCTTTTGGGGTCTCAGAGGAGGGAAACTATTTCAGCAGGATAACTCCCAAGCACACAAAAACCTTCCAGCTGTGTACCCACAGCAGGTTAATAAAGCACACAGGAAAATCCTGGGAGATGAGGGTTCCCAGAGAGCAGGACTGGGCAGGACATGCTGTGTGTCATCTTACCCATTTCTCTGCAGCACCTTTTCAAACTGACTTTAACACAGAAAATAAGAAGGAACAGGTTTGTAGGTGGCAACAGCACCAGACCAGACCTCTGTCCCACAAAGGCTCCATCCCAGGGAGATGGGGCTGGAGAGGGAATAGAGACACCACTGCTGAAACCAATCCTTTCCCACTGAGCCCTCCCATTCCCACCAACTCAGCATTCATATCCACCCCATTGTACTTAAATGCTAGGGATGAACTGTCCTTCCTTAAATTTGTCATCAAAGCCATTTACATTTCTGGTTCCCAGACTCTCTAAGGCAATGAGCAAATCACCCAAAAGCCAGAGACCAAATGCAAAGTGAAGCAAATGCAAGAGAAAGTTACACACCATCCCATGGCACAGATTTCCTTTCTCTTTTTGTACCTTGCAGAGACAATACCAAGACTGAACAAATACAAAAATCAACTCTATGGCTTAGAGTGGCACCTTGCCAGAGATACTACAGTCSTGGAGAAGCTGAAGCTTCCTTATCCTCCCCCTTGTTGCTTGGATACAACAGTCATCAATTCTCACTACATTCACTACAAAACAATAGAAATTCAGGATCATCTTAATCCATCACAGCACTGTCAGGGAGCCCTGACACCCCTGCCTGCTGCTGTGGTTTCTGTAATAACCCTCACAAATGCCATGGGGCACAGGGTACCAAACTCAGGATGCCACGGGACTGAGCTCATCATCTCAGCTGTGATTCTACCTGGGCAGATTTTCCATCCCTGCAGAGCAGCTTCCAAAGCAAACACGAGCACACACAGCTGAGCACAGTCCTGTCACTGCTGCCCTGTGAGGGCTCCTTCTCCCACCACAGCCAAAGAGCTTTTGCAGGGCCTGGTGATGCCTTCAAACCTGYGCAGGTTTGCTTCTGATCACACAAGTCAGCTCCAGTCTGACTGATCCCAACCCCTGTAACTCACTGCACACCTGGAGGAAGGGCTGGGCTGGCTCTCCAAAGCTTTGAGGAGGAACCTCACACTGTCCCACAGTAATGGTATTGTAGGTGTTRATCCTAATTACAATGAAAAGCCAAAAATCTTAATCTGGGCTGGGTGCTGTATGAACTCAATGCAAAATCTCACTGCCCGAGTGACAGCACTGCTTCTCCCCTGGAGCAGGGGCACTTCAGGCAGGGCTGTGGGGCCACTTGGATAGTTCTGGAGCAGCATCTTCATGTTTGACCAGCCCCTGACATGGACAGAGCATCCTCTGGGATGAGAAATCTGTGGAATCAGCTCAGCATCACCACTGCCTTTCTGGAGGTTTGACACCAGGGTCCCCCAGTGTATTTGTGCCTTTATTGTGGGAGAGGGATGTTTTACAATCCATTTCTAGTGAGAAAGGGAAACATACTCTAAATGATGAAATAATATATTCCAGCTATAGCATCAGCACAGACCAGGACAGGTCTATGTCAGAGGTGCCTGCCCAACTAACACAGGGTCAGTTTTGGGGTGCTCATACCATGATAACAGCCCAGGCTGAGCCCACAAGCTTTCCCAGCCCTTCCCATCTGACCCAGGACTATCCCTGTCCCTGTTTCCCCAGCTGCCCTTGGCCATGCTGCTGTCCAGGTGTCCATCCATGAGCCCACAAGCTTTCCCAGCCCTTCCCATCTGACCCAGGACTATCCCTGTCCCTGTTTCCCCAGCTGCCCTTGGCCATGCTGCTGTCCAGGTGTCCATCCAGYGCCCTCACCAGGGACAGCCACCCCCAGTTTTCTTCTGGCTTCTCCTTCCCTGCAGGTGGAAATGCCTGCCCAGCCTCACTCCCCTTCAGGCAGGAGCACGACTCAGGTGGCCCTGGCTGGGGTCACCTCCACCAGTGCAGGCAGGAAGGAGAAGTTTGGGGTGCAGGTGCCAGCCTGTACCAATGGACACAGACAGCCACCCCAGCACTCAGAGCCAGCCTGGGGCTGTGCTTGTGTGGGGCTCAGGGTGTCACCTGGCACAGCAGCTGGGTCTGTGCTGCTTCCTTTGCTCCCTCTCCCAGGAGAGAGAGCAGGGGTGGCTCTGKCAGGGAATTCACACCATCATTGCTCTGGCAGGGAATTCACACCATCACAGCCCCCCCCAGCAGGCTGGCAGGGACACTCGTGCTCAGAGATTGAGGCACTGCCCCAGGCTGGCCCCTCAACAGGTCACCCTGCTGCACGGTGACCATCAGCAAGCAGAGAATCTAATTTATTAATGCACAAAGGGCAGGTTCTGCAGGTGATTTTGCCAAGCAGTCTGGAGGGGGATGGATTTTGGCCTGGCACTGCTCCCTCCTGCCCTGGTCCCACCCCAGCTGGGGGCTGCTCCCTCCCCCAAAGCCCCATCACAGCCCCCCCTGCATCCCAGCAGCATCCCTCCTTTCCCCCAGCCTGCTKCCCTTCAGCTGTTAAACTCCTTGCCTGCTGGATTACCTTTAAATTATGCCCCCAGTGCCCTTTCATGGATTATAATTCTGCATGAGATGTTTGTGCTGTATCCTCCCCCAGTATTAAAGTGTCAGGAGTGTATCCCCAGGCCATCCATCTTCAACACTTCCGTGAGGGCTTGGCAATTCCCTGACATGAATATTATGGCTCTCCATGCAGAGCCTCCATCACTCAAGCTGACAAGTGTTAGAATCTCCTCTCTTGAGCAGGGTAAGTGACCTTTTCATATGCAGTGTAGATTCCTGGTCACGCTGCATCTGCTGCAGGGAAACCAGCGAGTGCCAGCAATTCCCTCAAGCCTTAAAAAACAAGCCACAGGTCCTTTTCCACTTGCAAAACCAACCCTTAGCAGGAWAAAGTTAAAGGGCCCGAATCAGCCCCTGGTTACCTGCTGCTAGTGCCAGTCCCAGAGAGGAGGATGGAAAAGCATCCATTTACGGGATTAAATCCATGGGATTTATCAGCAGGAATTTTCAGGAAAGATGGGAAGACTTGGGTGTCTGGCTTGTTGGAGTATACAGGAAAGATTTTTGTGACCAGTTAGTGACTTTAGTGATTTGGAAACCTCAACTCTAGCTTTCAACAATATATTTTTAAGTGAGATGCTTGAAGTCAGATCCCTAAACCAGCCTGATTTTCAAAGCTGCTGAACTCCCGGGCTTCCCACAGTTGTGTGCAGGAGCTTCCCTCTACCTGTGCCCAGGGAGGAGCGGAGGCAGAACACAACCTTTAAAGCTCTTTTCAGCTCTGACTTCCCAGCTGTGCTGCCCTGGGGACGCTCCATCCCTGTTACCGACAGAAAGTGAATCCCCTGGAGCTGAGCTGTGTGGTGATCCCAGTTAAATCCCTCCTACAAAATTCACACGTTACCCCAAGTCTTTGGCTAAAGGGGTGCCTAATTTTTTTTTTTTTTTCCTCTAGAGGGCAAAGGGACTTTCAGAGGAACTTTGCCACCTTCCCCTTACAGAGGGACTGGCGCTGGCTCACTGCCAGCACAGAAAACTTGTTAACACCTTTTCGGCTCCCTGTTAATAAAGTCAGGGCAATTAACGGCTTCACTATTTACAAAACAAATCCTCTTTGCAACACCTGAGAAAAAGAGCTACAAGTGTTTCCCAACCATTTCTCAGTCGGGGAGGACACCTACAATGACTGTCTGCTGGGATGAGCTGCATCTGCTTTCCCTGGCTGCAGAGAACATGGGATGGTGCATATCCAGTATGAATTCACGCTGCACCTCCAGCCAGGAGCCCTGATCAAGCACAGATCCACTGGGAAAGGTTCCARAGGTTTCTCCGAGGAGAAGGAGGTGTACAGGGAGCCCGGGTGTCAGTTTATTGCCCACTCGCTGGTCCGTATTTCTGGTACAGCCTCATGGTACAAGAGATGGACACAGAGCAGGCTGGTCCCTCCAAAAACACCCCCGGGGTGGCTGGGAGGGAGCTGGTAATGTACAGTGTGTTGACACCTCTGCTGGGGATGCACAAGCTCCCCCACCTCTTTTTCTGGCTCCTTGCTCTCTCCGAGGATACAATCCACTTTGCAAATCACCGCTGCCTTACAGTGCAGTAAATTCCCCCTTTTCAAACAAGCCCCGAGGAGCTCAGCCACATAACAGAAGATTGACGGATTACAGAAAATGAGATAAATGTAACTTGCAATGTACTTTCAAAACTAATTCCTTCCTTCCTTCTCTTTTGCTCTCCTACCCCATTCCCCCTTCACCAAACACACAGAGTGCCTCATATTTTATGAACAAGAAGGATGAGGTGCTCCCTAATTAAATTATTTATCTGTAGAGATGGATCCTGGGACAGCTTCACACAAGAGCTCTCCCAGACAAAGTGGAYGTGGCCCAAACACTCCTGGAGATAAGAAAAGACCCTTTTAAAGTGTGCACCAGGACCTACACTCACTGGACTCTTGGACCCCCAACACTCATTCCTCCCAGAGGATCTGAAATGCAGAGGAAAGGAGAGGGAGGTGGTGGTAACTAGAAGTGAAGTAAGGAGCCGAGATTGATGGCCACAGCTAAGAAATGTTCACCAAATGCAGTCAGGATGCAAAGATGAGTTGCAATCATGTGGGAYGGAGTGAGTTAGAGCCAGAACATGAAAGAGACTAACCCTAAAACTGTCATAAAYGGGATAGCAGAGCTGTACAAGCAGTAGGACATGATGGGAAATAGGGAGATCTCTCACAGTATTTTAGCTATTCTTTTTCTTTCTCTCTCTRTTCTTTCCTCAGTGTCCCATGCAGCATTAATTGAAGCCCCTTGYGGGCACGGCCAGGAGAGAATAGCTCGTCAGGGGACATGTGAGCACAGAGCCTGGACAGTAAAGGGCCCTCCATTTCCTCCTCTGATGCTTTCAACAGCACACGGGGTGCCATAAAAGATGGTAATGATGAGCTCAGTGGAAGGACTGTAAAACAGTGGGGAGAGGCACAGGGGTTGCCTCACTTGGGCTCAAACCCGGGCCATGCATGGGCTGAGTTTGCTGCCTGTGAGCTCTGCTGGCACCGTGCCTGTCCCATCTGCCTGGCTGCCAGCACCCAGACCGGGCTCTCAGGAGCGCCTGCTCTGAAATGTTGGGCTGTGATGTCAGTGGGACTCTCTTTATTGACTAAGATCAAGCCTGGACACATTTCTTCTTCTCACATCTCAATTCCACAGGCTTCTCTAAGTCACAGAGCTGTGGCTCCTGGCCTGACACTTCCAGGGGATCTTCCATCAAGAGCAGAGCTGGCAGTTTTAAAGGCAATAATTTCTATTTCTCTCGTTTTGCCCAGTGCCTTGAAGCTAAACATACTCTGGCCCAGCTCTTCCTTCCCACTCCTGCCAGGCAGATTTCTGCTGGCCAGCTGCCATCAGTTGTGATAGGGACAAGGCACCTCCTCCCTAAGTGGATTTTGAAGCCAATGAGCAGGAGAATAATTAAATTAACTCAGCCCTGAATACCTCCCGAGGTGCCAAGCACTCCCAGCATTACAGCTGCACCACAGGTGTCTGGAGAACAGGTAATTCCAGTCAGGGCCAGGCTGCAGATGTGGCTCCTGGGGACATCTCTGCTGGCACAGGAGCACCAGCCAGTCCTGGACAGGAGCACTGGGAAGAGATTCTCAGGATGGCTTTGCTCAAGCCAGCTTGAGTCCAGGAGTAAGACAATATTTTTATGCTTTGATGTGCTTAAGTTAATAAGATTTATCCCAGGGCAAACACAGTTGTTCTTCCCAGCCTGGACTGCTTCACTCTCCTGTTTCTGGTTTGTCCCATGGGCTTCCCCCACAGGCTGTGAGCTCTGTCATCTCAGGTCTCAGCCTCTGATTTACCAACCAACCTGCTATTTGAATTCCCTGAGAAACATCTGCATGCTTCTGGCTGCAGCACAGTGATTTCTTTCTCTCATCTAGCACAGGCCATGAGAGCTGAGTGTGGAGTTCAGGAATGATCAGGAATGATCAGGAATGATCAGGAATGATCAGGAATGGTCAGGTCCCAGCCTGCACCCAGCTCCAGCTCCAAGGTGTGCATGGGGAGCTGGCCCAGCTCTGGCCAGGGTGGAGGCAGAGCAGAGGGCATCCCTTTATCTCACCCATCACCAGAGAGCTCACAAATCACTGTCCAGTCCCTTTCAAGCARTTGGGAGCACTAAATTGTACCTCTTGCATCCAGACACCATCCAATCTCCCAGGACCAGGCCAGGTACATTGATAAGGAGATTGTGTAAATGGTCAAACAGGATGGAGCYAAAATTCACAATTTCCTGTGCTTTAACTCTGCAAGTGCCATATCAACAGGGAAGGCTCCTGGATTATCTCCCATTCCAAAGGGGGCTGTTTTGGCCAAGACCTGCCACTGTACTGCTCCAGTGCAGAGGATCTCTGGTTTCATGTTACACTAAGTACAGAGTGCTCTGTACATTTTCAGCACAAATTTAACTACAACTATGACCCAATAAATATTTGGGAAGAGTAACAAACAGTGCTACAAAGAGAACAGAGTGGCAGTCAGCTCCTTCCAGCCCTTCAGAGTTTTAAACCCCAGATGGTCTCAGGGGCACTTCCACTCTCTCTGTCCTGTGCAGAAGATAAAATTAATTTCCACATCACCCTGATTAGTTCAGTATCATATGAACCATCCTGCCTCCTAACCAAGCTAACCACTGACAAACCCCTTCAACTCATCCTCTTGGCTGTAAGCAGACACTGACCTCACCCCAGGGAACCATTTTCCTGGAGATGACTTTGAGCACTAAATATGCAGCTACATCTTGGTAGGTTATTAAATCCACATGTGAAAATAAACTCATCTATCATCTCATGCATGTGGTTTAGCTTCCTTTTAAGAAGATATAAATGTACTAAAGCACCCCCATTAAAGCAATTTATATGTCTTGTTTTATTTTCCCAGACAGGACATGCCTTCCYTGGAGATTACTGGCTTTTAGGAAAACATATCAATTAAGGAGTCACGGAATAACAGAATTGACCTTCAGGTGCTGCTCCTTGAACAAACAGCACCCTGACCTGCATTTTGAAGGATGGGTGACTTTTTGCACAGGCCCCTTCAAGCCATTTCTTTCCAAAGCCACGTGGTGACATCAAGGCCCAGAGGTGGAGAAAGGAAAGCAGAAAGCAGCAAAGCTCTGCTGAGATGAGCTCCACAGGCACTGAGTGCCAGAGACAGGCAGGGAGCAAGGGCACATTCCCTGCTCACCCCTGGCACCAGTGTGCAGCTCCCTCTGAGAGGCACCAAACACAAAACCTCGTTTTCTGAGACACCAGGGCAGACCCTTCTCTGCTGCCTGAAAGATATGAACTCTCCAGACAGCTAAATAAATGAAACCAGAAAAGATCACTASAGAAAAACAACCAAAGTCCTTTAARAAAGTTTTGGATGTGCTAGTCATCCTTCTTAATTCCAGCTGTGTCCCTGTCACCATGGACATATTGGCTTTCACCCTGCTCCTCAAAGGTTTGACTGCTAATCCACCCCCCAGCTCCTGAGGAATACACCCCCTGGAGACATCACCTGTGTTAGAATAATCCTCACTTCCCAGCAACAGCACTTTATGGCCCTGGCTGCCTCTGCTGTGGCATGTTTTCCATTGCAAGTCTCACTGTGACAAATTACAAACTACCCAAAAACACTCCTTCCACATTAATCATGGGAGAGGAACAAAATGCTTTGTGCCAACATTCTGACACTTGTCCTGGAGAGCCCTTCTCTCCTGGAGAGTGGAGCCCRTTGGTTTGCCAGAGCAAGATAATCAAAGCACAATCATCACATCAGGCTTGGACATCTCAAGGAGGGATGTATAAGAGGAGGTTGTAAGGAAAGAAGCAAATTTATGCTGAAGACAAATGTATTGATTGGACCTGAAGGGATGTAAGAGAAAAGGTTTATTTTCTGTAGAGCAAACCATTAGAACTAAGAACATCCCATTTCTTCTCTCATCCCCCAGAGCCTTACTAACTTAGCTGAATGGGTTAATTGTGACTCATCTTATTATTTCTTCCAAAGAAAAGATCCAAAAAGTTACTGCATTCCCCTTGGATATCTGCACCTCCTGCTGTGGCCTGAACTTAAGACACCAGAGGAGCTGCAATATTAGCTGCACTGGAATGTTTTGGTTTTCCCTTGCAAAACAGCCCCATCTCTCCAAGTGTGAATGTGCTTCAGTTACCTAAATATCCTTGAGAGGGGCAAAAAGAAAGGAAATTTCCATTTTTTATACTTAACTGAAGAATTCCCACTGTTGTTGAAAGCAAACAGAAAAGGGCATGCCTCAACATGTTCCCCTGGCACTGTGGACCAAGGGAAGCCAAAACTTTTAGAAGATAWTTTTTTCTATAAAAAATAAGCAAATTCTCATCAGCAATGTGTCACCTCTGGACCAGTGTGGAAATTCTACAGCCTCCATGAGCAGAAACCCTTTAATGGTACACATGTGGGCACATAAAAGACACACTGTATATTTGGAAAATTCCCCTGGCACCAAATACAGCTATTTCACATCCAGGGGTGGGCTGGCACACACAAATGAAATTCTTTCTGTATTTAAACCTTCTCAACCTTAAAAGAAAAACTGTAGCAGAATTGCAAATTAATGCTAGGTGACAATGAAACTATTAATTTTCATTGGAACTGGATAGATAGGTAAATAAAGATCCAATTTCTTGTCAGTACAAGGGAATGAAAACCAAAAGCTGCCAGTTTATACTGTCGGGATGTTACAATCTCAGGTCATACCCAAATTAATATAATCTGTCAGAATTCACCTCAGTAGAATTAAACCAGATAGGGTTTAGAATTAAACCAAATTAATATAATCTGTCAGAATTCACCTCAGTAGAATTAAACCAGATGATAGGGCCCAAGGACATGACCAAACATCATCTTCTGCAGCAAATCTCTAAGAGCACACATAAAATATTTCAACTTAAAAATATACTTTACTTTACCCCTTTTCCCTCATGTCAGATGAGGAAAGTCACAACTGCTTGTACCTAGAAAGAAACCCACCAGCTGGAGCAGAATAAAAATGGCTACAAATTTTAATTTTCTGTCAGCCTTTGCTCTGTGTGCCCAGGCCAGTCCTCCTGAAGCTGTGACCATGGCTGAGCTGAGAGGAGCCCAGTCAGAGTATCTGAAGGGTGGATGTCCTGGTTTAGGGAAACATTTCATTTGTGTGTTGTTGRAACAGAGGAAGACAGAGCAGAGGATCACACATGTCCTCATTTGGCCTTTACCTGTTCTGTTCACRGCTCTAAACACAGTGTCAGTGAACTCCGTGTGATTTCCCCTTGGATYGTCACCTTTGGTGGCTGTAGACAACAACACAGAACAGAAAACAAAACAAACAGTTGGAGGTGCAGCTGGGGCAGAGAAGCACAGATCCTCCCAGCCACAGACCTATCTGTACCCTGGAGAGCAATTATTCCCACCTAGGAGTTGTGCTCAAACCTGCTCATTTCATGCACAGCTTCACAGCTGTGCCAGCTCYGCCTGATTCCACTCCCAGAGGTGAAAGAAAACTGACTGCTAATTTTTGATGACTGCTTTGTGAAGTCCAGAAGYGATTAACAGACTTGCAACAGCATTACTGTAGTAGGGCTATCTTCATCAAAACCTGATACCACAGAGAGAAACTCCCTACTGTTTCTGTATCTACTCTGATTCAGGTAGAAAAGCCTCCAAAGAAATGATTCAACATGTAAAATGCCAAGTGATCCAAGCACCAAAGCACTGGCAGACCTTGAGAACACAGGTGTTAAACTCCCCATCCCTACCTCCAAGCGGGTGCCTTCACAGAGTACATGCAGTAACCACCTGCTCATGCATTTGCCCCTGTTTTCCATGATTCTGTGAYTCTAGATCTTCCTGCTGCTCCAAGGGAGGACCCAAGGAGTCTTTTCACATCTCCATTCTTTGCCTTCACACTTGTACCACCTGYGTACTGCCAGTTCCTTTGTACATCTTTGCCCGTCCACTGAGGAGAGRTATTCTAAAGAAACCACGTATCATCATTAAAACCATGTTTATGGATGACTTGAAATTGTTAATTCCAAGAATCCCAAATCACCTTAAAAAGGAACATTTTGCAGAGAGACAGAACAACTAGTAAAGATATATCATGGCTGCTCTGTGCTGTGATAGGTAATGACTAATTAATACCAATAATAATGCTAAGTTTGGAGAATGCCTCAGCACTGGGTCAGCACCCTGGCAAGGCAATGTTTTATTGCAGCTCATTAAAGGAGAAAAAAAAGCAATAAAAGCCTTAAGAACCATCACAGATCCTGACTATATGAAGCTAATAAACAGTATGATGAACTATCATTTACATGAATAAGAAAAGGAATGGACATTTCATTTCCTATGCCTTTGTTGCTCCCATTCAGTTGCACTGATGGGGCTATTTGGGGAAGCCCCACAGAGCCTGTTTACAAGAGAACTTTGCAAAACAAAGACAGTCACGGTCAAAACTTTGCTGGTCAATTCAGTATATTTACATGGAAGAGCTGGGAAGAAAACAAGTATTCTGAAATAGCCTCGTGAGATAGTTCAACTGGAACTAGCAGGGAAAGATCTCATGGCTATCTAGATGTGTGTTGGCCACAGAAAAAGCATCTGGTTTTCAAACAGAGGCTTGATCAAACTTTCTTTATCCAGGCAAAAATAGCATTGCACAACTCTCTGAGCAAAATGGCAACTGCCAAAGTGYTCTGCATGCAGGGAACAGCATTGTCCAAGTCTGGCTCCTGAGAAATCAGGCACAAGCTCTTTGCTTTCCATAAATGTGGAAAATGTGCCATGCCAACACTTGACAATACATTTCAGATGCACATACACCATCTGAGCAGCTCCTAGAAATGATCCCATTTTCCCTCTCTCTTTTAACTAACAGAATGGAATTGCTCCGGATTTACAGCAAAGGTACCTAAAAGCACAGTTGAAACCACTGTTTTTAAGAAGACCTTGCYATGCCATAACTTTTCACAGTTGAGTTGCTAAATTACACATTATAAAAATAAGTAAGTGCAATTGAGAGACTGTGTTAATCTCAGAAGTTTAAACACCACTCTGTAATGAGTGCTTTATGGTGGCCCATGGTAAAGTGCTTTATGGGGCGTGCAGGAGATTTGTCCGCACGCGCCCGTTAAACACTGCTGGGAATTTTCTCACACAGAGACCAGGCCTGGCACAAAACTAAACATGGACAAAACACTGCCTCATTCACACAGCACCAGGAATGCCACCCAGCAAGAAAACACTTTACAACACCTAAGAGAGATAAGAACCATCAGCCAGCATAGCAGTAAGATGTTGCTTTTGACAAAGCAGAATTTCCTAACCTGACAATCCCTGCAGATTCTGGAAGGATGACAAAAACACAACTGTCCCCTAGCAAGGAAATGAGAGCCTAAACATTTATTTTAAAGAGATGAAAAAGAAGCATGGGTGGTTTGTAGAGTAGTTTYCTAAAGCCAGGAGAATTTAGAGCCAAATTGGGTTCTTGCACATAAAAATTCCCTGGAACTTAGGCTGAGTTCACACATGATTACTTGCTCAGGCAGTCTGCAGCTGACAGACTGCACCCAGCTGCCTATTCTCTCTGGCCAAACAGGATCCATCCAGGTTGACTCCAATCTCAGGTGAAAAGACTTTTCAGTAAATTAAATATGATGGTAACAAAGTTGCAGACATGGTACCAGAGCTGTGTTTTGGTTTTATTTGTTTAATAACCATGCTTCAGAATAGCACCACAGCTAAGCAAGATGGGGTTCTCAGGGGTTCCCAAGGGACAACTTGATGCCACAGTAGACAAGCACACCCAGCAAGGCACTGCATGAAGATCTTTGTGGGAAAGCTTTGCCTCCCTCAGCCCTAAAACACTCACAAGCACTGAACTGAATTCCCAATCCTTCAGTGTTACCATTATTACAGTATCATTCACCCASTTGTCTGCAAACTGCCTTCTTCTCCCACCAACTGCTCCGTCTCACAACAATACCTCATTTCTGGCTCAGAAGACCAACAAAAAGCTCTCCCCTGAGCTTTGGCAGTGTCCCCATGATCACTTGGCAGGAGGCAGCATGACAATGATGTGACAGGCATCCCCCCAAGGAGACTGCACACATCAGTCACAGCTGCTGACACACTCCACACCCGCAGGAGCTCATCCACACCAGGGGAGGTTTCTGGGTGCAGGCAGCTGCTCTTGATGGACCATCCTAAAGCAGCAGGTTTTCCTGTTTCACTAACAGCAGAACCAGGAAGCTTCTCTTTGCTGTGATGCTGCTGGTGATACTGCCATGCTGGCTTGTGCCAAGTCTGCTTSAGTAAAGCAAAACAGCTTTGCTTTTAGTAGAGAGGACTGAAGTCCTATTTCTAGTCCAAGGACAAATCTACYAAAAGGAAATAGCACTGCAGAAACAATTGCAAGTTATCTCTTTATGATGATCTTTATATGATGTGCAAAAAGTCTTTCCAACAAAAAAAAAATCTTCTGATTTTGTTTTTTTAAAGGAAACTGAAGAACCACTCTCACATTTTCAGAGGATGAGCTGTTGTTGGGTACCACCAAAAATAGCCAACATTTACTGTGCAGAACACAAATCATCTTGATCTGAATACTCTGACTGAATGGCTGAACACTGACCCTCATCAACTGTTTAAAGGATGGTCAGGATTAAYAGCTTAAATGAAGGAATAAACACAAATCTTCTCTTCTTTTCCTACATGAGAAAAGCAGGGGCTTGCAAATCTCCATSAAACAATCTTAAATCTCCTGAATGGCAGTCCCAAGCTCTGGCCAGGGACTCATTTCTGAAGCTTGGCACGCTGGAATGCTCTGATAGATGCAGGCAATGGGAAACTGCCTTTGGCTGAGGCTTCTGCCATCTTTAAAGTATGTCCAAGGTTCCTGGCAGTTTAACTCTTCCTGAAGATAATAAATCKCTTGTGAGACAGGAAGGCTGAACAATCACATACTTCAAGACTAGCTCAATCTGTATAGTTCCAAGAACAACTTCCAGTGCAGGTGATAGCAAGCATATGATAAGCAAAGTTCCAGGAGGAGCTCTGTTGAAAAAACAGAACTATGGGAAACAGACTGAACTGCTCATTTTATGGRCATAGCTCTATTCCAGCACTCAGGCAGTA
The DNA here is from genome assembly GCA_014549065.1 of Cardinalis cardinalis. Lineage (NCBI taxonomy): Eukaryota > Metazoa > Chordata > Aves > Passeriformes > Cardinalidae > Cardinalis > Cardinalis cardinalis. The sequence goes on along the minus strand of JACDOX010000099.1, from coordinate 1,683,635 downwards.
AAACTAAAATGAACTCCCTCAAAGTTAAAAATGCCCAATAGAACTCAAAAGGCAAGGTAATTATTTTGGTTTGACAGAGGGAGGACAGGTCACTCGTTCCCACAGAGAATATCTCACCTTGCTGACATCAAATGGAAACACATCTTTCAGTTAATCTGGGTTTTTTGCCAAAGCTACATTTTCTGTGCTACAGATTTATAACCCTGGCCAAACCTGTACCACTCTGGGCTAAATAAAAACCCCAAAGTCCATAAGAAATGTAGCAGCACATGCCCCAACAGCCCCTCCTGTGGTGTCACAGCTCCCCCCACGGGATCAGGCTGCTCAGCCACTTCACATTCCCGGCACTGACCCTCTGCCCACATCCCTGTTAATGCAGGTTCCTCAGGATCTCAGCTGTGACATCTGCTGATCAATACTTGTCCTGTGTGCAGGGACACAGGGACTCAGGATGGCACCCGTGGGATAAAGGCATCTTCTCTCTTTCCACCTTTTTCTTAGGCAAATGAAAGCAAACACCAGCCAGCAATAGAGGGTGTTAGCTCCAACATGAGAGAATAATGCCATGATAGATGAACACCTGAGTGAGAGTCTGTACTGTGTGTGTGACAAAGGTGACATCTGCAACACCAGCTGCCCTTGTCCTTTCTCCCACCCCCCGGGTAAGGACCCACCTACTCATCTAACATAACTCAGCTCTGGCATAAAAACAAAACTGAAAACTCCAGCAGGAACATTAAGAATGTATTTATTGTCAAACAGTAGCACATCAAAACAAGCAGGCAAATGTCATAGTAACTAACAAAATACAGGGGAATGCCTTGTGAATTAATCGGATTTTAGTTTCTGACATCTTTAGAAAATGTATTTTTTTTATTTGGCTGACAGGAAACCACAAAGCACAACCATCCTGTAAYTGGAGCAATCAGACACATATGGGGACAATAATTATAGGCAAAATAAACTCGTTGAAAACAGATCTGTTTACTGTATTTCTAACCACCCCATACTTTTATTCTTCATTATTTGAGGGTTTGAGCTTTCTTTTTTTTTCTTATCTTGGCAGTCCCAAGATTTTTAGGTTTTGGTACTGTAGGGACCAGTTTCTAAATGTTTATTATCTGGGCTGGCAATAGTGGCTTCTTCTACTGAGAGGATAAACAATTCACTTCAACAAAGTTTGATGTTACAGGAAAATGACTTATGTTTCTCATAATTACTCAAATTGGGGAAGCAAGTTTTTTCATGAAACAAATTATGGAATTGCTTGTTTGTTTAGTATTAGTCAAGCATACCCTTATTTCAGAGTTATGAAAATTACAGTTTTCTTCATTATAGCCAGTCAAACCATAAGATACAAAGTTGAAGTTAACAGCACAAGTATAGCTCTTTGAAGAAAATTAAAAAGCCCCACATCCCCCAAAAASAGTTTAGTTACTTCATAAAAGGCAATAGCATGGGATTAACCCATTGCCTGTGGAAGAGCACTCTTGTGAAATTCTTCAACAGAACACATGAAAGTTTAAGGAAAACAACAGAAATTTGTGTACATTTAGGAGCAGGAGAACACAGAAAACACTCCTAAGGTGTTCCAATTAAGCACCTTTATTACAAACAAATGTTGGAAGACAACCTTAGTCCTTGACTAAAATACATCTTATTATTATTTATAGTCCCTGAGCCCTTTGCCACCAAGATGGGAAAGGTGCATTGAATGTACCTTCAAATAAATCCTTCAGATTACATTCTGACAAGATACATCAGACTTAAGTAAATTATCTTCACGGACAACCTTGGCTGGGTGACGTAATCCGCAATTTAAATTCCAAAGTTGCTAATATGCCTCCRGTAATTGTTTTCTACATTATATTCAAGTACCTCCCTTCATAACTGAATTTATGCTAAAAAATTGCTGAAACACAATCCTTGGTTTCACAAAGCACAGGTCAGGTGGATTTCATTTGGGAATCCACACTGCTGTAAATGATTTTGCTCTCCCACACAGCCAAACTAAGAAAAATGTGGACAACAGCAGWCAGTCACACCCACTGAGAACATTGTCTTTTTCTAATCACCCAATGCCATAAATTTATTGTGTAATTCTACATTCCCTTTGTCAGTAGAGAAAGTATTAGAACCACCACATCCTGGTTAAAGGTAGGGTTATTTATCCCATGAGGACATAAGCAATTATGACCAATGMATTTACTTAAGACAGTGTTGGTTATAGAGTCAAAGGACACACCAAAAATGACAATACACATCTGTAACTTGGAATGTGTGAGATGGTTTCCACCAAGCTCTCACTGCTGATGCTCTTACTGAGAGATGTGATATTGTAGCTTAGGTTTGTTAGGATTGTGTTCAATCAGCCAGTCAGCAAGCCAAATCTGTGAACAAAAAAAAAACCAAAACCGAAATGTTTTCCACTTTCTGTTGCTTTCTATTAAGTTCATAGAATAATACTATAAAAGCATTATTATATATAAAAGCATAATTTGAAACATCTGCTACAGATACTCTCCTACTGTGCTGCAAAATTCAGCCCTTTTAGAAAGAAATGGAGMTGCAGATGACCTGTTTTTAAAAAATGTTCTGTTAGATCTTCACAGCCTATCCTGCTTTTGAACAATGCACCATGACCTTTAGAAGACAACTTGTCCTGGCAATGTTTATCTTTGTGAAAGTATAAGACCATTTGAGCCATAGTTCAAATAATTCAGCCAGCTCTGTTTTGGAATGCTGCTGCACAATATGCATGAAACTGCTTAATGAAATATTACTGCTGACAACACTCAGAGATCTTCATCCAGTAATCATTCATGAAGAGTGCCAGCCTCCTGTACTGAATCACCTTACAGTACCTAAAACATAAAACCCAAACATGGCTGCTTTTTGAAATTCATCTTTTAAGTTTTCCAGCATTGTACTTAAATGAGAATGTGGGACGCAGGAATCCCTTGAGTCCTAATTCCATCTGCCAGTCTGGGCYTGGCCTTAGGCAAATTAACCTTTTGCCACGATTTCTCCACTTGTGAAGTTTTTAACACATCCTTATTTACTTCACAAGGCTGTTGACGACTGGTTTCTGGAATGCTGAGAGCAACAAACTTCATACCACAATGCGAAGAGCTGACAGAACAGCAGACAGGCAAGGTAAGCAACACTCTGCTTTCACTACCAGGAATAAAAGGTTTGCAAAGGGAGAGCCAAGCAGAGCACTAGGACAGGTAAAGCAACAACAGCTCAGTAGTAAGAACCCAAGACAGAAATGGAAAACAAACAAACAATCTCAAAACACAAAACCCCTTAGGAAAACTACTTTGGAAAAAAAGAAATCCTCAAATCATTTGAACAAAATACATTTATCCTGTATTGCTTAAAGAACTAGTTGAGAAATCCTCTGTGCTGATAGCAAGTACTTCTGACTGCACACTTTCTGATGCCGTCTGCAAAAGGAGAGGAAAAAAGAAAGGATACTGGAAAAAAAGCATTCCAACAGTCTCCCTGCAAACCACCTAGCAGAAAACAAACTGAAAAGCAATAGCCAATATCTATTTCTGAAGCAGTATCAAATCAACACTATTTTCCTTCTGTTACAAGGTCACAGACATTAYGGACAACAAAGAAGGTGCAAATAAAATGTTTTTAGCAAAGCTGCTGACACTGCTTCATACAGCTTTCTTACAAGCAAGGAAGGAAAGCACAGTCTCAGTGAARTTACTGTTAGATACCTCATAATTGACTAGAAAATTGTGCTAAGAATGCAGATTAACTGGAAGCCAAAACAATGAGTTAGAAAGATGAGACATGCAACAAAAAAAATACAGTATTTAATATAGTAAAGAGAAGACTGAAGGGAAAGAAAATGACAATACTCTTCAAATATGCAGTATGCTTAAAAAATCTTACATTGTCTCCAATGTCTTTTGGGGATAGGAAAATGGAAAAAAAGGTAATGGGCTTAAAATTGGAGCCAGGAGATTTAGGCTATCTTCTAGTGAAAGCTTTTAACAAGTATAATTAAGCACTGAAACAGACTGCCTGGGGAGACTGTAGATTCTCCATCATTTGGAGTGCTAAACCACAGGCCAGACACACATTTGTTAGGAATAGATATGATTGGTTTGGCCTTTGGGCAAAGGAATGGACTTCATCTGTTTTCTAGATTTCTATGGTAACAGTGCTAGACATAGAGATAAAGTAAACAGGTTACAGAGCTGGAACAATCAAAGTACATTAAAYATGGCCTTATGTATATCACATAGTTCATAGGAACATCCCAAGTGATTATTAAGGCTTTTTTTTTCTAAAAAGTGTCTTTTAGAAAAATGCAATGTTGATTATAAACGTGATAATGATGTAAAATCATTATATCAGTTGCTGTACAACTGCCAGCAACTTGCACAGATTAATTATCTGCATGCTTAAATAACTATTGGTGTGAATGACTGGACCTTTAACAAAGATACATTAACCACGTGTTTCCAGACGTAAGAAAACTGATTTTGTTTTGGGACTTAAAACACACTCTTGTGTCATCTCTAACAAATAAATCAACTTCTTGAAATCAAAAATTAGAGTATCTCATCAGCTGACAGCTAAAACAGCACAGCTCTTCACCAGCAGAGCAGTTCTGCTATGAACAGGGAGTCACTAAGAGCAAGTGAGTGCATCCCAGAGCTGCCAGCTGGACACTGCACCTACCATGGGGTCTGCTGGCTTCTCTTTGCASAGGGCAGTGAGCCCTGCCAGCAGCGTGGGCTTCACGTACAGGTTCAGGTAATCCCGAGCCCTCTGGCCAGTGGGAAGTGGCTCCAAGATTGCTGCAGGGAGGAACCACAGGTGTCAGAAAGCAGCCTCTGGAATGATGAAACACAACATCCTTTTCAAAGGGTGTTTATATGTGAGCTGCTCTTTTCCTTGGTAAGTTAATAATACATCATGGGTTTTAAAGCTTCTCCCACAACAAATTGCAAAGAAACTCCCTAAACTTCTTCACTCTGTCCCTGAGGTAATTGTACTAATTATAGTCTATTATGAAAAGGGAGGAAGCCAGATCATCTGGGGAAAACCTGAATCCTTGAAGATGCATTTGGGGCAGAAGAAAAACAGTATATCCCATGTTTAGCACTTTCATCTTCCAGTGTGAAGCTGGTTTCTGAAGACTCTAAAAATCTCATTTAGTCTTGCTCTGATTGTCAGGGTGAGAAGAGACATGGTTAACACGATGGGTAAGGTTTGTAAGGAACTGCAACAACTTTTATAAGTCACTGATACAGCTGACAAAAAGCATCAGTAGACACCTTTTTCTAGCAGTTTCACTTGCATCTTTCTGCCAAAGAGCAAATCCTGTTACATTTCAAACTAGAGATCCTCTTGCAACATTTCCAGGTTCTAAGGCCCTTTTCTCTGGCACTTAACTTTGGAATTGCACTGTCATGTGAGCATCCAGCTGCTTTTGAATAGTAATTACTCAGCCTGAATCCAAGAAAAGAGTCAGTCTTCTCATGTCAACCAAGGCTGACTGTGCCAGAAACACTTGCTGGAGTGTAATAGCTTCCCATTTCTTCTCATTTACCAGCTTTGACTGCTCCAGTTCCCAGAGCAGAGTTTGAAAAGTGGAAGCAATCTCTGTAAATACACTGGCTCCTCAGACAGATTTTTGGTAAGTTTTTCAATGCAGAAAATGTCAGTTTATACATAAAGAGACCCACAGTCCARTAAAGAAACAAACCCAACTTCTCCTAAATCAGTTGTATCTGGAGTCAGGGCAGGACAGGGAAGAGCTCCATCCCCCCCAGGACTGGCAGGGAACCAACTGCACCATTTTACCTTCTGGAAATATGAACCGAATTTCCTTCTCTGCTGAGGAGACGCTGAGACTGCCGTGGAGCCCATTCCTCAGCTCATCAGTGCCATAGAGTGCTCTTAAGCTGAAAACAAGGGAAATAACTGCTTGGAGGGCAACTGCAATCCCTTCCTTGCAGCCTGAGAGCACAGAAAAGCAATAGYTATGGACTAATTAACAAGATATTGGCTTGCTTTTGCTTTAAACATAAGAAGTAGCTACCTAAAATTTAATATTCATACACTCAGAAATTCCCATAAAATAGGTGAACTTTGCATACTAAAAAACAACAGTGAAAAGTTGTTGCACAAAACTGAAGAGATAAGAAGCCTGTATCTGTACTGWACAAACAAACAAATAAATTTTAAAAAAAATGAACTCTGGTCAATCCAAAGAATGACAAAATAATCCTACTGACTTGCCCAAGGCCAGTCAGTGAATTACCTGTGAGGGTGAGTTATCCTGGCTCTTAGGCTGTTGGATGGTCCAAGCATTTCCTTCCAGTATGAGACTGCACARTTTCTAGCAAGAACCATAGCAACTATAGGACCAGAACTCATATAGGCTGTTAAATTAGGAAAAAACATTTTTCCAAATTGYTCTGCATAGAAGTTGCTGCATTGCTCTGGGCTTAGCTGGAGCTTCCGCTTCTATAAAGTGTAGAAAAAAAAAATTAAAACTTCTTGCTACATTGAAACTGGTTAGAGCATTAAAGGCAGCATTGAGTCCTCTCCTGCAGTCATATCTTCAAGTGCAGAACACAGAGTAACTTCTGAAATTCCTCTGATTCACTCAGATAGGATCCTCTTCTAGATAGAGTAACAATGAGCAAAAGTTTCCAAGTTAACTAAGGAAAGAGCCCATTTGAGTGAGATGTGATTTTAGCCCAGGCAAACTACAGCCATTCTAGCTGCCAGATGACAGAGCACTGTACAGAAAAAGTGAAGAGCATTGCAAGGGCAGGATTTTATTACTCAGCTGCTACAGCATAATGTTCTACTTTTAAACAAGTTTCTCTCCAGCCCACACTGTTAATTACGCAATTGTTCTATTTTTCATTCAGTGCTTTGTGACTTTCCCAATAGCTGCCTAGCCTGCAGGTGGCCAGGATCAGGACAACTTTGGGAACTTATCAGAAACCACAGTCAAGAAAAAATTTTTAAAGTGCATTCTTTGAGCTCAAACTTTTACAACACAAGAGTTCCATACACTCAGAGTCGTAATAATTTTGGTGTCAAAAGTCACTGCAGACATCAGAAGACTCTACTAACATATTGCAATTAAATAAATAAATAATCTATTTTGTTTCATCTTCTGATGAGCAGGGGGGCTCCAGCCCAGGGAGCATCCTCATTAACTCTTCTGGAGTAGCTCCAAGAGATCCATAAATAAATAAAYACAAATAATAAATGCACATATATAAAACAACCAGAGAGGTTAGGGAGGAAGTTAAAAAAAGAAAACAAAACAAACCAAGACTTTGCGGGGAGGAGGAGGGGGCCCCTGCTGCCCACAGGCGCGAGGGAGCAGCGCCCCCCAGCGGCCGCCGCCCGGGTTAATTTAAATATTCATAATCATTTCAATATTCATAAAGTCTATTTACCGTAAAAAAAATGGAAACAAAAAATTAGTTAGGCTGCAACTGGCCAGCTATCGAATTCAATTAATTCTCTAATATCCGCTTGCACACTGCACAAAATCTTGCGAGATCTGGATGATATCCTCTCCAAAGAGCTGCATTGGAAAGCTCACACATCTGCTCCATATGTTTGCTAAATCTGAGTTTTAATAAAGTCTGTGTTTTCCTGTGGTCAGCAAAATATTTGATCTTCTCTGTTCCATCCCATGCAGCAAAAAGCATCCCCTTACAGAATCTGGCAGCAATGTTTAATGATATGAAGAACATGAATCGATTTTTTGGACACACAAGCTCTTAGTTACTGGCTTGATTGCTAGAAGTTAAATATTTTCCTGACTTATAAACTACAGCTATTTTCTCTGGAGCACAGCCTGTTACCTGAAGGATGTGGAATCCTGATCGGAGAATGACATCCTCTATTTCCTCCTCTTTATCAATGACATCTGGTTTGATGATAGCCAGAGTTCTCTCCACATAAATCTGAGGTTCAGGCATTAAGACCTCCATCCTGGCTTCTAAATTAGAATTCACTTGCCCCTTTCGTACTGCAACGACACCAGTACAGGACATTTGGAATTTGYCTACTGCAGTTACCTACGGTGACACTCACCATGTACTCCGGGAACAGAAAGGGTCACACCCACCTCACAAAATCCATGARATGTTCTCTGGACAAGTCAGCACTCTGTAGTTCACATTCCCATTTTCAGTGCAGTGGCATTTTGTGGAAAAGAAGGCCAAAATTTAATGTTGTTATTCACTAAGTTGGACARTGTATGAGGAGAGAGAGGCATTATCACACACCCTGATGTGGGCTCCCTGTGCTCCCACACCCTCCATCCACCATGGGCTCCTTCAAACCCCAAATCTATATCCTCACACATGAGGTCTGTGGGTGGGACTAAAGACTTGGAGCTGGTAATTTCTCAATGGTTATTTAATTCCTGTATTTATGGGCTCCAGACAAAGTGCCAGTTTTCTGACTGAGCAGACACCCTGGCAAGCTGAGAGCACAGAACTGTGTTGTGAGTGGTGGAACCATTGAGGGGGTTTCTGACTGACCTGTGTCCATTTGTAACTTTTCATCACTGAACGGTTTGGGTTGGGAGGGACACTAAGGACCATCCAGTTCCACCCGGCTATGAGCAGGGACACCTTCCACCATCCCAGGTTGCTGCAAGCCCCGTCCAGCCTGGCCTTGAACACTTCCACGGATGCAGCAGCCACAGCCTCACTGGACAACGAGTGTCAGGGCCTCACCACCCTCAAAGCCAAGAACCGCTTCCCAGTATCCCACCTAACCCTGCCCTCTGTCAGTGGGAAGCCATTCCCTTTTCCTGCCTATGCCTGTCCTTGTCCCAAATCCTGCTCCATCTCTTTTGGAGCCCCTTTAGGCACTGGGAGGGCGCCAAGGTCTCCATGGAACCTTTGCTTCTCCAGGCTAAACACCCTTAGCTCTCTTAACCTTTTAGAGATAACTGGGAGCGCAGGATGCTGCGAGGGATCCTGAGAAAGCGTCAGAGAACGGCACACATGGTACCTGCAGCCCTTCCCTCGCCCGCTGCCCGCTGTGTCCCCACGCTCCCTGCCTCCCTCCATCCGCCCTGCACCAGACCCAGACATGCAGACCCTGCCTGGCTGCTCCCTGCGGCAAAGTCCGCTTATAACTCCCAAATCCACCTGCCTTGGGGCCCGGCCCGGCTTTGCTATCCCGGTTGCTATCCCGGCCTCCGGGACTCTGCCGAACCCGCCGCCGTTGCCGGGTGATGGCGGGGCCGGCCCCGGGCACAAGATGGCGCCCGCGGGCCKCGGCGGGGCGGGACGAAGATGGCGGCCGGGAGCGGCGCGGTGATGGCGGCGAAGGCGGAGCGCGCCTGAGGGCCCGGGACGGCCGCGGGCTCCGCGCACACAACTGGAGACCGTGGCTGCCCCGGCACGGGCTCCTCGTGTGGTGCGGGAATAAAGGGCGGAGTGCCATGATCTCCGGGGCTCATCTCAAAAACCTCATTCCTCCCTGACAATAAAAGCTTTATGTCGGTTTCACCTCACGCTCAGAACTGCTGAGGGAGCCACGCGCTCACAGCAAACGCTTGTGTAGCGCGATTTATTGGCGGGGATAAAGCAAAGGAAAAGCCAGCAGCCGTTCCAGGTCATTTAKCAGCGTTTGCGGGGAGGGCTCCTGCGGACGCGCCTCAGCAGCGGCGGCGGGCGGGAGCTCCCTCACAGCCGGAACGGTGCCCCGAGCCGCAGCTCTAATGGTGGCTCTGGGCACTGCGAGCCAATTACAGCAGCTCCCCGCACCACTTCACAGTTGAGACCAAAAGGTGCAACGAATAGGAAATCTTCGCTGTTTTGTGCATTAAACCATGATGAGCTGGGGAGCCGCATTCTCTGGGGATTTTCCCCAGATTTTACCGCGCCGTGATGCCAATGCGTTTGCTCCCTACACAGCGCCTATTTCCCCGGCTCTCTGGGGCTGTCCGCTGGCAGGAATTGCCTGTGCAGTATCCACCGTCCACCCACCATGACCCGTAGTGCCCCGGTGTCACCTCCCGTGCTTGTTTACCGGCGCTCCCGGTGGAGCCGGGCCAGCTGGCCCCGCGCTATCGGGGCGTGGGTGGGGAACGGCCCCGATAACTGCGGCGCTGCCAACGCCGCCCTGCTCCTCTCTCTCCCGGCGCCTCGTCCCCCCTCCTCACCGTGTGCTCACTAAACTCTGCGATCCAAGGTGCTGGAGCACCCGGGGCTCGCGGCCGAGTTCAGCCAAAACTAGACATTGCTCTAAAAAAACCCTTGAGGTGACACTGACAAAGGGACACAGAGAAAACACAGGTGTGTAGACGTTAAAATTTAATGGTATCAGGCTGAAAAAGGCAAAGGAAGAAAGACAAAAAATCCCCTAGGATTTGGAGCCAGAGGTGCTGACACGATGTACACTGGTTAGGTGAGGAAACATTTACAGCAAAAGCTGGCTTTAGTATAAGAAAAACACATTTTGCCTTAATCTTTTTCATGAGTAATGTGAATAATATAGAAACAAGAAATAAAAATATGCAGATATTTCCTTGAAATATATTTAAAAACCAAAGACTGACATTGTTATTCATAACCTTAAAAAACAAGGGCTCCAAGTGCACAAGACAAATTCAGATACAGGCTTTCCTTCACCAACACGGGCACATGGCATTTGTTTCTTTAATCCTATCCAATATTTCATTTGAAGACATTGTAAACACTGCAACTTTATAGAGATAACAGATAAACATGTTATATTTTTAATAAATGCTGATAGAAAGAGTCCACCAGTTTTTTACTTTAGTTCAGAGTTAATTCAGCAACTGATTTCTTTTCAAAGTCAATGAGCACAAGTCTGACAGCCCTTGCTTAAATTTAGCAGTTCAAAGGCTTCCTCTGCCTGCATGAACACTTCAGAATTATTATTACATAAGAAATGTTGAATTTAATATTTGTGTTTCACTGTGAACGTGAATCTCTTGCAGTTTCTTTATTGTGTGTATTTTTTTCCAGGCACCCAGGACACGAACACCAGAGCACCTTCCAGAGCAGCCCCAGGCTCAGTTTGGGAGCAGGGCCCCCACAGCTCCTGCCCTCCCCAGCTCCCCAGGCTGTGTCACAATTCCTCCCCTCGCTGTTTCCAGAAGCATTTCTGGAGGGCGGGGATGGTCTAATTTTAGTACGGGAGAATCCTCCTCTCTCCAATGAGCGAGCGGCTGCATCTGGAGCTGCAGCCAATTACCCGGGTTTCCTCCTGCTGCACTTCCCACGATGGTTTAATAATGCAGAAGCACAAATTTAAAGTGGCCCCACATGTTAAGATAAAATAACATTATGTGCTCCCTAACAAAGCTGTTCAACAKTAGTAGAATCTCCAAGGTTTCTCTAAAGCCTTGGATTCTATAAACCTGACCTTAAAACAATGTTGTTTATTTACAGAGCTTGAAATAATATTTCTGATAACTAAAAGGCTGGTCTGAAGCATCTTCCATAACTTCAGTAGGCCAGTGATGTGCTTTTAGGAAAACAAACAAAACAAAAAAGGAAAATTATAATTACAATGCAGTGAACCACTGTGGTTCTGAACACTTCTCAGGRCACAGCCTGGCTGCTGTATCTTATCTGTTAAGCGGTTTAACAAGCCTTAGTTGCCTCACTTATTTTTAGCTGGCATGGAATATACCAGCAAAAGATTGTGGCTGCAGGTGCATTTACATCCCAGCAACATCAGATAAGTAACAGTTTAAGGAAAAATATTATTTCAGAGCTTTGCCCTCTGATAGTGCAAGAAGGTGCAAAAACTAATGTCTTGCAGRCTGTTAAAAAGGAAGGAAAGGAAACAAGAATGATGAAAGTAAGAGAAGAAAAGCTAAAGGAGTAATACCAACTAGTAAAACTGAGTAAAAATGAAGCTTGGACATCTTTTAGCTTTGTTTGCATTTTGACATTAAGTAGAGAAAAATGTGTTTGCTCCAGCAGCAATGKTATAACTACACACCACACATACAACTTTCAACCACCATGGGCTCTCTTTCCTTTATTTCTTTTCATGATGAACTGTCATACCTACCCACAGCACCAGCTTACCTTCACTGCTTGCTCCACCCATGCATGCTCTTGCAGTGCAGGAAATCCTGTGATCAAGGCAACTTCCTCTCCCACATGCCTGCTCTCTCCATTTCTGCCTTCTCACAACTAAACAATTCTCCTTCTGCAGCTCATCTGCATGCTTGTAATCCCAAGGAGCTTTTCATTGCTGCTGCTTAACCCTTGTCAAGCCTTCCTCTCTGTTTTCCTCTACTTGTTATCTCACCATTTTCTGTAAAGATAAAAGTGATAAAATATTCTCTTCATGCTTCCTCTGTCTACAAGTGGCAGTAACAAAAATCTTATCAACATGTCTACTGTAACTCCATCACTTGCCCTGGTAACTTCACCCCATTTCATTTCCTGATCTTCCCAACACTCACTCCTTCATTTGTTCACAGCTTTAGTCATTCAGTCTGCTCTGATTCCTKGCACCCACAGAGACATGCTTGTCTGTTTTATCATTAAAAAAAAGAAGAAGGGAAAAAAGTGCCTTTGGTGCAAGTGCCTCTTGTCACCTGACAGGTTCTTCCAGTCACATCTCTTTGTCTCTTGTTGGGTTCTACCCTAAATCCCCATCAAACTTGGTTTTGCTTCCTCTTATCTGGAAACTTCTCAATCCRTCTTAAACCAATCTCTTGTTTGCCCTTCAGTCATATTTAGCATATCTAGCTCATGTCTCAGCTTAGTTTTTACAGTTTTTCTCACTTTTTGCTTCTCCAGTCCCTGTTTCAGCTTGGCTTGTCAGTCTCCTCTTCCCTTGTGTTTCCTTTTTCTGCAGGAGCATTGGTGAGCACTGTCCTTGATTCCCCTCCCTTCTCTCCAAGCTCACAGCTCAACACCCCAATGTACCTTTTGTTTCACTCTGCAAAGACACCTCCTGTTTCCTGCAGCCCTACAACGGAATCCCACTACTGCCCTTTCAGATAAACACCTTCCTGCTTTATCCCAACTTGTGGCTCAGGATGAGCTCCTGTTGAACACCTGTAGAGGTTGGGGCTGACAATATTCTATATAAATACTGCATATAGATATCAGGCTTTCACCTAAACTTTAGAGCAGAAACACTTGTGTGTGTTTGCTGCTTCATTGTTCTACATGATGTTTAAATAATGCTTGCTTGGATTATCCCTGAGGCCACCAAGCTCAGAGACAAGTAGTCACTGTGATCCTACCACAATGAAGAAATGAATGTGCTAATAAACCAATAAATATCTTTTATCTAAAAAATTAAAAGAGGCAATTGGTTAAATAATGCTTTTTTAAAGATWTATTGTCAATGCCTACTTAAAGACAYCCTCTATTCATCTTAATTCATTGTAGCATAAGGAATCCTTTTTGCCATACTTATTTTGAGCCATTACATTCAGTTCCATCATTAAAATGTATGGGATTACTTGCATAATTATTATTAAAATGTATTTACTTATGCTGTGCATAAAGACTAACTCAGACAAAAGTTTTCTATAATGTGGTGTTTGGTGTAGAGTAGGCAGTCTGTGACCTGAGATACAGCCAACTTAGACAAGACAGGCATAGGATGTGGGAAACAGAGAAATTACACCAGGTTTTAAGGCAGTGGATGATATGTTGTTTCTCTTTTTTTTTTTTTTAGAAGAGAATTTAGAAAAATCAACAGGGAAATAATGAGGAAATGGAGAGGATTGCAGCAATCAACAGAGAATGACCAAAAAAAAGAAGGCGATAATGAAGACAGTTATGGGACAAAACTTGTATGAACAGACAGCAAGGGCAGGGCTTGGCATAAACTGCAAGTGTGATAGAACAGCAGAATTMAACCCAAGATCAGAAGGCCCATATGCAAGTAAAATTCAGTGGAATTTCAGTCAACACCATGAGTAAACATAGTAATTACAGGATTAAAAAATGGCAAACAATGATAGGTTTTTTTTTTCTCAGCAGTAAATGTGTCATATAGGGAGAATTACCACCCAAGAAGGTATGTGTGTACTTTTCTTTGATTAACCACAGTCTTTGAGTGGGGAGTGAAATGCAAGACCAAAACCCAAGTCACAGCCCAGAGGAATTTTTTAAAATTACCTGTGGCATGATGGGGCCTGGTGAGACAAAAAATAATCACAACAACCCATATTCTCAAATTTCTCAGTCCTTGATGTCTAGATGCATAAAGAATGACTCTGTTAGTTGGGCCAGTCTCAGTTCTCAAACCAGGCTGCTTAGGCAGTCTACAACCACATGGTTATCCTGCTCTTGGATATGGCACACCAAAGATTTAACCAAACAGCCATTAACAGTGGAAAACTGGGAATCACAGAGAGCCCTGGCAGCTGGGGCCTGCTGGAATTGGAATTGCCAGGGTGGGAGATGGAGAGGGACCTGACCAGGAGAAATGGGCAGCTGGAAATGAGCAAGGCTTTGAAGAAAGCAATGGAAACACTTAACTAAGTGCCGGTGGTAGGGAAGGATGAGACAGGTTCAGCAAAGCAAAAAAGAGAAGTGGAGAAATAAAAAGAGTAGAGAAAGCAAAGGGAAATGTATGTAGAAGTCCTATTGAGATGACAGTCATTCACATTAGCAAGACTGGGTGAAATACAAAGCAGATGTTATGGGCAGTGAATCTTGCAAGAAAATGAAGTTGTGAATATATAATCCAGAGYACTCAGGTTATGCCCATCAGCTGAGCCTCTCAGACCCATGCCAAGTGCTGCAAGTTTCATTTTACTCTCAGGCTCTGGTCTGTAAACTTGTAACTTCAGCACAGATGCATTTCTGCAGTCACCAGCCACAACTGCATGCACAAAAGGCTGCAAAAAAAAAAAAACCAAAACCGTGGGCAGGGAACCAGGGCAGTGGCATTCACCACTTCAGCCCTGCAGCCTCATCGAGGCCTTGCCTCCTGTGACTTAAACAAAGGTGTGGTATTTCMCCAGTAGGCAGGCTATCAGCACTGGCTGAGGGAATGCACTGAGCTGACAGACAGATGGCTGTAATCACAAACCACATCTTCTTGGTGCAGACCTGAGGGGTTTAAAATCTAAGCCAAAGCTGCTTGAAAAATCACAAGAAGCCCTCTTGCTGGATGTGGGGTAAGCTCCTCTGACATGGTATAGATTATGGTATCGYATAAAAAATTATTTGCTTCTAACATTCTATTAAAAGTTCAATACAAGGAAACAATATAAAAATATATTCTCATAAAGATGAGCATCTTTATCAGGCAACATCTACAACCTGTCCTGAGGACATTACAACTTTCAAGTGTACTGGCCCTGCTCTACTGTCTTTACTGCCCTGACTTCAYAGAACATTTTTTGTGAAGTTCAGCCAGAAGTTGTGGTTGAGAGTTTGTGTATAGCATACCCTACCCTGTCCGTAGCCTATGCTAAGACACGCATCCCTAAAGATGAATTCTGATCTTCTGYATTTAGGATAAAAACTGTTCTAAAAGCAGCTCAGCTGAAGGACAGTTCATGAACCAGACCAGATCACTTAAAATGCTTCTCCAATTGTTTCAATTCACAAGCAGCTATGGGCACTCGTGAGCTTTAACAGCAGATTAAACTGAGCCACAAGCCATACTTGATAGAGGGTGGAGCATTAACGTGCGCACTCATTTCTGCAGTAAGTTAGGTAATAATTGTTACTTTTTGCCCACAAGCAAAGGGCTTAACTTTCAGTTTTATTTAAAGATGTGTAAGCTTTACCTGTGTATCTAGAAGGCAAAATCTGCCCCTTTGGCACGGACAAACAGGACATTATGAGCTGTATACCATAAAACAATGTCTGGTTACAGGGAGCAGTTGTCTTCTGGACTCCTCACCACAACTCTGCCAACAAGGCTGACATATCCTTGGGCAAAAGGAATTAAGGCCCGGGCACGTGCTCAGCCTCCAGCCCCGAGTTATGTAATATCCAAACCTAAGTTTAAAAACAACAAACTCTGGCCCCGCTCGGTTGCAAAACCAGCAGAGCTGGAATCATTAAGCAAACCTCTGCTCCTGGAGTAACTGACTCAGTGCCCGTAACACACCTCGGGCCGGAGCAGGGCGGCACTCGGAGCACAGCCCAGCGCTCCGGCCGCAGCCGGACCCTCCGTGAGGAACCGCGGGCCCGCTCGGCCGCGGCCCAACCCGCACCGTGCTGGGAGCGCAGCCCCGATCCCGATTCCCGAGCCCCGATCCCGATTCCCGGGCCCCGATCCCCGACTTCCCGGGCCCGCCAAGCTCTCGATCCGGATGCCCGATCCCGCCCGGCCCCGCCGGCAACTCCCGGTCGCGCCTCGCCCGTCTCTCCCCGATGGCCCCGCCCACCGCGGCAGGGCAGCCAGCAGCGAGAGCAGAACCYCCTGAGTGACAGGCGGCGATATCCAATCAGAACGCGTCTTGTTGCGGTGTGGCGCAGGCTCCGGCGCTATAAAGGCGGCCACGCGTCGCGGGCGCGGGCCCGAGTACGTGTCTGAGGGGGAGGCGGCGGTGGGGCCGGTGCGGAGCAGCCGCGGGGAGCGGGATCGGCTCCAGTGCCGGGGCGGTTTTAATTAGACTTCGGTCAGCCCGGGTTTTATCGGGAGCGGATTTTAAAAGTGAGTACGAGCGGGATGGCAGCGGCGGGAAGGGGGAGGGGTGTGAGCGGACCGGATCAGACCGGCCCGGCCGGGGAGGAGCCGCCGCGCTGACCCGCGCTCGTCTCTCGCAGGCGTCTCTCGTCCCTCTGCCTCTGCGGACGGGGCACCATGTCGGAAGCGGAGCAGCAGCTGGCGGCGGGCGCCACCCAGAACGGGCACGAAGCGGCCGAGAGCGCCGGGGAGCAGCAGGCCGAGACCGGCGCGGCCGCTGCGGCGGCGGGAGCGGCAGGAGCAGCGGGAGCGGCGGCGGCGGCGGCGGCGGGAGCCAGCCCGGCGGCGGGAACAGCGGGCACGGCCGCCAGCCAGAATGGGGCCGAGGGCGATCAGATCAACGCCAGCAAGAACGAGGAGGACGCGGGGTAAGCGCGGGCGCCATGCGCGGAGCGCCGGGCCCGGCGCGGCCCTGCGGCGGCAGCGCCCCCCGGCCCCGCTCGGGCCGGCGGGGAGGGCGGCGGGAGCGGCCCCGCCGAGCCGGGGCCCTGCAGCACCAGCGCTTCCTTTGTTCTGGCGCTGCCTTTTGTTGGCGCCATGTGGCGGCTGGGGGAGGGGCGCCGAGCGGGGCTGTTGCCGTCTCACGCTGTAAAATGGAAGGGGATTTACCTCTCCCGCGTTTTCTTCATCCTTTCCCTCTTCAGCGAAAGGGGCGGATGGAAGGAGTTGCTTTCTGTTGGGGGAGGGGGGCTGGCTCAAACTTTGCGGGGATCGCGTGGCTCATCGCCGCTGGCGTCGATGCAAATGTGAATGTTTTGTGTAAAGCACGTAAAAAATAATGCTGGCCTTGGAAGGCAGCGTTGATAACCTAAGTATTTTTTAAGGGAAGTAAAAGGAAAACCAGCACGATTGAGATAATGTGCGATGTGTTTAAATCGGTAAGAGCTATTTTGGTGTGCTACTTTGCAGCATTGTCAGAAAATGCCTTAAGTCTTGCAAGGGATTTCTGGAGGAGTCAGTGTAGTTTCAGTGGGCTTTAATAGTGGAATTCTTGTGTATACAAGAGGAATTTCTTTCCTATCTTAGTTGATTTGTTCATAAACACGCGTAATTGTCACGAACATTACCTGGCTATTTCTCAAGCAGTTCTTTGTTATTCAGGCTACCCCGTGTATTTAATTGGAACTCCCTTTGTTACCGCTGAGCTCTGAACCAGAGGGTCAGATCCCTTAGGTTAAACAGAGCGCTGAAGCCAGTGTAATAGATTTTTTGACTATAAAGGAGCGAGTAACACTTGCACAAGCTTCCCACGAGCTGGGGCCGGATGTACTTTTTGCAGACGCTAGAAGGATTGTGAACCAGGCCTTTAAACCCTGTACGATTTTTTCTTTAACGTTTCTAGTATTTTGTGCTGAAAAAAGGGTGATTATTTTCCTTTCATGAACAGGAGGCGACAAGCTTCAGCCCCAAATCGGTATGAAATTAAACTTCTTAGAAAAGCAAATTGTTCAGAGGGATTGACGTATGTGAAAAATGTAGCGCTGTCCAAGGCACTGATTTTACAGTGTTTTGTTATGAGCTAAAATAAGCTTCAGTTTAGCTGCACAAATACACTCAAGAAGGAAAAATGACAGCGTGTTAAGGGTGCAGTTGTCTAGTATGTGACCTCTAAAGGAAAAGCCAAATACCGGTTTTTTTGACTCAGTTTCAAAGATTCAGAAGTTTTAACTTCTGTGTTATTTAAATTAGCTATCGGTTTTTCCAGTTACAAAACAAAGCACTGCAAATTGCGGTGTAACACATAGTGCTGTGGTGAGAGGTGAGTTCAGCATGTGGCAATGCCATAAAGCAGCCAAAGCTGCCTCCAGACAAATTCCTGTCATCTCCCAATCTCTTGATTGTTCTCTAAGTGTGGTCAGCGATGACACGGTGTGCTGTCAGTCCTTACAGGTTAGAGCAGCCACAGGCAGCTGTTGGGGTGGGAAGGAATCCCCCAAGCCCCTTTCTTTGCACTAGTGTTGAAAGGGTGAATAAAGTTGGCTAGGCCGTTCCTCCAGGGCTCTGCTGTGATGGCTGCAGGAAGCACACGATGAATTGGGGCCCGGTGCTTCCTGCTGCACTCATCGAGAGTGCACAGCTTGCTCTGCTGAAAAATCTTGACTTCAGCAGATAAAGGGTATGGTTTTACCCAGTTTAAGGGAAAAGGGAAAACCCCCCCATAAGGTTCCTTCCCCCTGCCCATGGCCTCTTGTACATAAATAGATGCCGATTATTGCAAAGTTACACATAAACACCAAAAGCCAATTTTATCTAAGCATAGTTTCATTTYTGAAGTGCTGCTACCTTCCAGTGTCAATCTAGGTTGCCTCCAAACAAGAGTAATGACAACTTGAACTGCTTCAGTCTATAGTTAGATAAAAAGGCTCGAATGCTTTTAAAAGCTTAGTTTGTTACCTTGGAAACTATGCAAATAGAAAATGCAGCTATGTTATTAATGTTTTCATTTGAAGTGAAGCATTTGAAAAATGCCTTATAGCCTGCTATCACTGTTTTGTTTGTTAGCTTCACTTCTGTATTGTGCCTTGAATTTAGTTCTTTGAGCTAGATATCCTCCTTCAGAGGGTATTTASTATGGGAAAGTGGGCAGGGAAGAACTGTATCTGCCTACTTGAAATTAAAGACTGAGGATGGAGAGACTCCTGTAGTACTGATGAAGATAGAACTAGTCAGTAACTAAATAGGAAGGAGTGCACAACACAGTTAAGGCAGGTCCAAAGTCCCATCTGTTGTGTGACTGTTATTGGAGGTCACAGATACCTGGACTAAAATTTTTACAGCTGTTCAACCAAAACCTAAGAGAGCTCAAATACTTTGCTTTTGATACCTTATTCTTTGCTGAATGCTTTCAGAGCAGTAGGAATGATCCTTACTTCTTTGCAAAAACTGAGTTGGCAGTACTTGATAATCAATACTGCTTTYCTGCAAATTATGGAATATTTTCATTAAGAACAGAAGTTACTGGCAAGAAATACTTCAGGCTATTYTTATTAATTTTTGTATCCTCTAAACAATGGCAGGGTGCATTGTGGCATTCCCTGAAAAAGAGGGGGGAGAAGCCCACCCTTGTGCACTCTGTAATATCAGCAGCTTTTGACAAGATGCAGGTGTTGCACTGGGAACAGACAGTCCTGTTCTGACAATGCTGCTGAGGTGTGTACCACTGAGCATCTTACTGCATGGCCTTTTCTCAGTGCTTCCTGAATCTGAATAGCTCTTCTCTCCTTGAAATTTCAGGAAGATGTTTGTTGGTGGCCTCAGTTGGGATACAAGCAAAAAAGACTTGAAAGATTATTTCACCAAATTTGGTGAGGTAACCGACTGTACGATAAAGATGGACCCTAACACAGGAAGATCCAGAGGCTTTGGATTTATTCTCTTCAAAGAACCTGGGAGTGTTGAGAAGGTGAATTTAAGCTAAATATTTTAGATCTTTAACTTCTAGGGGAAACTTTTCAGCTTGACTTAATCATACCAAACTGTCTTTTAGGTTCTGGAACAGAAAGAACACAGACTAGATGGACGACTAATTGATCCCAAGAAGGCCATGGCAATGAAAAAGGATCCAGTGAAGAAAATATTTGTTGGTGGGCTAAATCCAGAAGCTACAGAAGAGAAAATCAGGGAATACTTTGGAGAGTTTGGAGAGGTGTGTAATGGTATCTTAGTAAACTCTGAAAGTATAGTCTCCAGTTCCTGAGTAGTTTATTAATAATTTGCAAGTTTCAAAATAAGTTAACTTCAGATGTATCAAGCCTTCTGTAACATCCARAAGTTTTCCAGCTTGAGAGCAAAGGTAGTGCTTACTGCACTAGGTGCTTCCATTGCTAGTTAGAGACCCTTGTCTTAAACTCCAAGCATTTTAGCTGATRACAACACCAGTTTGAAGAGTTGTAAAATGAAATCTTGGATCTGAAAGCCACTGTTAGCATAGAAAGGCTTGCAACTTTGGTGTTGTGTAATATGCATAAAGAGAAAATTTACAGTTTTGCTGTCCCAGTTTCTGTGCATTTAACTGTTCATCTAAAATGTGAGTCTGAAAATAGTATTTCACATCTTCAGATTGAAGCAATTGAACTGCCAATGGATCCAAAGACCAACAAAAGGAGGGGGTTTGTGTTCATCACTTTCAAGGAAGAGGATCCAGTGAAGAAGGTTTTGGAGAAGAAATTCCATAACGTCAGTGGAAGCAAGGTAGAAACTCTGACTTGTAACTCTTTGTCCAAGGATTATACCTCTATATCTATAAYCTGAAAAGGCTTTTGTAGACCCCTTGTGTCAAAGTACCAAATTWACAATAAGGACAGCTTGAAGTTTACCATAGTGGTGTTTTGCCCTAAGTTTTGTCAGAGAGGCTACTAGAGCTCTTTGACAATACTTGTGGTTTTCATTTTTGGGTTTTAGGACCTTTTGTATATTAAATACCTAATAGCATTCATTAAATARATGTGGACAAATTGGCTTGTGTAGCAGGGTAAGCCATTCCAGCAGGTAGATGCCTATTTTCAGCATAGAGCACTTTAATAAATAAAAGCCTTGAAGATGCCTAATTTTGCAAGCACCTGGCTGAAAGTGGCTCTGTCTGCTGGGGGACAGCTTCTGCTTTCTTCTCTCTGGAACCCCTTTGTGCAGCCCCCCTGCTACCAAARCCTTGTCATATAAACCCACTACAAGGATCCAGGGAGTGARTGTACACTTAGGGAAGCTTGTGCTGGGTCAGCTGGTTATGGGAGCTACTGTAAGGGTGGTGTGAGGTGCTCTGACCAGCTAACTCCTCATCTGAGGGAATAGCTAATGGAGAGAGGCTCATGGATCAAGAAATGYAGAGAAACTGGAGGCAAATGATGTGTACTGGCTTGAGGTGTCCCTGTTCCCTTGCTCTGAGGCCAGTGCTGACCATGTAACTTCAGAGTTTTATTACACTGGGTCATACTGGCTGACACTGACTTGGATTTTGTTTAAACTGGTCTCGACAGAATATAGAATAAATTTCAGCAAACCCAATGCTGTGGGAAAGTCACTGGTTAGCAGTGAAGTTTGTTTTCAGGAGAGATGAATGCCTAAATGCCAAGGGAGCTGAGAAATTCCTACATCATATCTATGATTTGTTTTTGTGTTATGGCCATAGATAATAAAAAGCAGATTACCTTAAAGGTCCTGTGGTAAAGAACTCCAAGCCAGGCTTGCTCAGGTGCTGTTCCTTTTGCAGCACAGTAGCTTTAATCTTGGATTGTGCACAGGTCCAGGAACCTGGCAATTGGCTGACAGCTTGGACTGCAGCATGGGAACCTTGGGAACCTTGGAAATGTCAGTTCTGGTTGCTTTTACCTATTAGTATTTGAAAAGTGGTGATTTTAGGTGTTAGTAGGGGTGTAGTACAGTCCATCCACATACACAGTGTGTAGTGTGTACAATGGCTTCCAGGAAAACTCCTTTTTGTGCATTTCTCAGAATCCTGCTCATTCAGTGCAAGTCAGGTGAATCAGTCTGATAGCAAGAGCCTTGTCCTGGAGCTTGTGCCRGGTGAGAGGGCAGCCTTGTGGCTCCTACAGGAGAGGTGGCCTCAGCACCTCTTCCATGGTGAGACTGATGGTAGGGAATAGGCCGGATAAAATGCCCTGACAGCAGTGGCCYCTTGGAAAGGCTGTCAGGAACTTACCTTTGCCCAGGTGGCACAATAAATCAGATGTTCTTGCATTAGTGCTGCTCACCTGACCAGGAGTACAGCACGTACACCTCCTTTGCCTTCAGAGGAACCTCTGGCTTCTCCAGGTGCTCAGGTGGGACAATGCTGCTCTGAGACACTTTACAGACTCCTCCTTGTTTTTTATTTGCAGTGTGAGATTAAGGTAGCACAGCCAAAAGAAGTGTACCAGCAGCAACAGTTCAGTAGTGGTGGAGGAAGAGGTAGCTATGGAGGAAGAGGCAGAGGTGGAAGAGGCGGCGGTAAGTACCACACACACTACTTTAGTATGGACACATTCTAAATAAGTTGTGTGTACTAAAATGGGATTTTGTGGATGGTTTTCCCTTCTATAGCTCAAAGTCAAAATTGGAATCAAGGTTATGGCAATTACTGGAACCAGGGTTATGGGAATCAAGGATACGGCTATCAGCAAGGTTATGGTGGCTATGGAGGCTATGATTATTCAGGATATGGGTATTATGGATATGGACCAGGCTATGATTACAGTAAGTAAAGAGAACTGTATTGGGTATAAGCAAGCATAACTAATTAGCAGTTTAATGCATTTGTTCTCTTGTTCATAGGTCAAGGCAGTGCAAATTATGGGAAGACACCAAGACGTGGTGGTCATCAGAATAACTACAAGCCATATTGATCAAACTTATTCAGGTATGCAGTGGCATGGTCTCTTTTGGAAAATGACTGCATAGGTTTTGTATACAATGCTGTAGATGGATACTTCAGTTCTGTACCAAATTTAACTTTACAATAAATTTCTATGGCCTGTTAAATGTGCATCTTACTTGGAAGAGCTCCCTGGAAATGTTTTACATGTTTAATACTTACCAATAACTAGTTGTCTAGACAGTGTGGTGTGTAATTTTCAGCATTGCTGAAGATATTAATTAATGATTTTATTAATAGGTTAAACTGAAACTGATTTTGAGGGTCTGCTTAAAGCTGCAGCTCTGCATCTAGGGACTGCCTCTTGGAGTTAACTATGGACTCTGCATTACTCCAGTTGTACAGAATGAGATGCATCTTAGGGAACCAGTGTCACTTTCCACCTTTTTATTTTGTATTGTTTTTGTGTCATACATTTCCTGTAATGGAAGTGTTAATTTTACTGTACTTTTTGGTACCTTTTTGGAATCTAATGTATTGTAAGGTATTTTACATGTGTTCTGATTCACCATGACATGGATATTGGAGCTATCCTAGCTTTTGAAATAAAAAAGGCGTAATCTAGTGTCTTGTGCCATTCTTCAGCTCATGTGTTAGTAAAACACCAGTATCCTGTTCCCAGAACTTAGTTCATGGCAGTACCTTGATAGATTAAGAGTTGTGCTTAAATGTTTTTAATCTTAAAACTAGAAGGCTGTGTTGGTAGTTGTGCTCACTTGCAGTTTAAGTGGCAGCTAAAACCTGATGTCATTTCTGCCTGGAGGTTGTGGAGGAGAGCTCAGATGAGAAGCCCCAGCTGTGGTGGGGCTGTGCTGGTGAGGTGGTGGCTCTGCTCTAGGCAAGCACAGAGGCTCAKAGTGACTGGAGTGGTGTCTCCTTTGGGTTCTGCTAGGAGGAGCCAGAGCTGTAGGTGTCAGGYAGGGCTTGGGAGTCTGGACAGCATTGCAGGAGGGAGCCAAGAGGTGTGCAAGAAGCTGCCTGCACTTCCTCCATGTTTCACTGTCTTGAGTCTGAGACTTGTCTGCAAGTTGTTAATAGGCTGTATATACCTGCCTTGAAAGGCAGGTTGGACAGACATTCAATTACCAATGCAAAGTCTGAATTTTTGCAGCCTTTTTRTATAACAGAAAAGGCTAAAAGAACTTCCACTGCAGTTGAGGGTGGAAAAAACATCTCTTTCTCTAGAGATGAGTGACCAGCTAGAAATACTCTCCTTTTTTGACTTTACTGTTAGTTTACTGCTATTTTAAGGCAATAACTGTCATGTGATTTGCCTGTCTTGTTGCAGAATATAAGTAGCAAGCTCTACTGCACAAAGCAAACTTCTAATCTTTGTTGCAGTGATCAATTTGGTATTAATATCCTTTTAAAGCTAAAATCTGGCAATATTTTTTTTTTCTTGTAACAAATTCTCTTTGAACAAGTAACACCTGCAAGTGGAATCAAACCAAGTAACTAAGACAAGAAACAAAGACATGTTACTAGTGACCTTTCCAGTTTTTTTAACAAGGGATGCAGCTATTTCTGCATGGACTATAATCTGCTGCTCCCTGCTGGTTGTCCTTGAAAAGAAAAACTGGCTTGTAAGTTTAGAAGTCTATAAGACTCTTCTGGTGTTAGGTGGAAGTCTTTTTACTCTTGAAAAAAAATCAGATTTAAAATCTTATAGTTGACAACTTTACAGCTGGACCTTGTAACCTCCAGCCCAACTTAATTGCAAATAAAAAACCAGCAGATCACTGAAACAAATGAGTACACTATTTAGAAGTATTACTGTCTCAAGATTTAAAATTTAAATACTTTTATTACATACTTTAAATATTTTTTTTCCTGTGGAATAAGAGGTAGCAGAATATTTTTCTAGCAAGCACTTGGCCTTCCAGTGGGCATGGTACCAGGACCATTGTGCTGCAGTCCTGGCTAGTAGTGTCCTAGCAAGAGTTTGTCAGCTGGTATTGTTGTGGTGGTTTTTGTAAGTAGGTGCTCAGGTAATGCTTCCTTAACAGGTGATGCGGCCTTAGGCAGGAACTGAGGATACTGGTACTTAAATGCAGAGCTGGCT
Organism: Cardinalis cardinalis; assembly: GCA_014549065.1. Lineage (NCBI taxonomy): Eukaryota > Metazoa > Chordata > Aves > Passeriformes > Cardinalidae > Cardinalis > Cardinalis cardinalis. Next base: position 1,658,520 of record JACDOX010000099.1, on the reverse strand, counting down.
TTTCCCTTTCTTCTTTGCATGAAAAGTTGGTGATACAAAGAACTGCCTGGTGAAAGTGAAGGCTTGTACACAAGGTTGTTGCTTATGGCTGTAAACTCCTCTTAGTTTACTAATCCTACTTGGGTATTTCTCGAGGACAGACTGTGTTTGTAAGAAGTGGTTTGGGAGCCATAGCCCTCAGCTGTCTGTCCCTCATGTGTTTGATGTCAGGAATTTGGAACTGAAGTTTTGGACTTAACCTGGTGGCTTGAGCGTGTTTGTTGAATATAGTGCTACTTAGGGACCTTGTTCTGGCACTGGCTGCTGAAACTCATCAGAGTCCTGGGAAGGACTGGGTGTACTGGCACCTGGAATGGTGTTTGCAAAGATAGCTGAAGACTTGAAAATACCAGAACACCCATTGGCTCATCCTAATTTGAAAAAGTCATAACCTGAAAGTACATAAATTTAGCAATGTATTTTGTAGTGGCCATTACAAAAATCCTCCTTTATAATCAGTTTTAGATATGCAGTTTTAAATAAAAGCTAATTCCACACTGCCAGAGTTGAGACAAGYTCTTGTAAAATTTATTTCTCCTAGAGCTTTTACTAAAAACAAGATAAATGAAAACAGAAAAATCAGAGGTGACTTATCTGGTCTAAGACATGCTAGGATGAAGATTAAATGTGCATTATTATAGTAGAATAATGTTTCTTAGTAGTAGATCTTGAACATTGTTTGAAACCTATGGAAAGAAAATAATGTTATGGGGTTTTTTTTGTAAAAGTATCATTRAAAGAAATTACTTCATTGCCTCACTTTTGCTTACATTATATGTAAGTGTCTTACTAGTACTGTACTTAGTAAGAGGCTTTTTGCATTCTTGGTTTCCTGTAGAAAATAAAGGCATTTTTCTTGCTTAGTTTAGATCACAGATAAGTACATTAAGTCATTAGGCCTCTAATTTGCACTGGCACTGTTCAGTAATCTTTCTGTTCCTAAGAATAAGTAGTATAAACAGCTGTATGTCTTTCCATTAACTTGCTAAATAAAATATTAACACATTTCTCTTGTGCCTGCTATACTAATATACACTGAACTAAAAACATATTTCTCCTTAGCTCAGGGCCATAGCACTGTCAATCTCATGGTGGTTGAGGTCACCAATGATTACACTGCTCACAATGACCACATTAGGTGCACTCCTGCCCAGCTATCCAGAGTTCTATTAAACATGGAGGTGTCTTTTAGTCAGAGTAGTTTGGAGAAGTACTAAGTGTACAAAGGGTGTTGTTACCAAGGTGTTAACTGTGAGTTACACTCTGCTCATGGGTGTGCAGCAAACTGAGTTCCAGCTAGAGGTTCTCTTGGCAACCTACTGAGGGACTTCAACACATGAAGACGTAACAAGGCTTTGAAGACTTAACAAGACCAGTGTTAACTCTGATACCCACAAACTTTTGAGTCTAGGGGTAAATGGATCCTGAAGGATGAGATGCCAGCTGTGCACCTGAAATGACACTTAGGGGGAGATGTGCTGAGAAGTGGTTATGCAGCTGGAGCCTGAAGGCACTGAGCAGCAAGCAGAAAAGCTCTGTTTGTGTGCATGTGCAGTCATTTGCATGCTCTAGAGACAGTCATGTCTGGGACATGTTGGCCCTTGCTTACAACAAGTGATGCAGACAGTGTTGCTGGGAGGGTCACAGTGATGGAGGGCAGTTGTGAATGCTGGATGTACACAAGTGTGGTCCCTGCCTGGAGAKTCCCAGAAATCCCTGCAAACTTGGAGTAAAAGCATCTCTGGGGAAGCTTTATTCTGACAGTGCTTGTGAAGTTATGTTTAGGAACTTGGCTTTTAAATAAGACTGGGTGGCTATAGGTAAATACCTGCTCAGGTGAAACAAATCATCTTTTCATTTGGTTCAGACATTCTTTTTCCATATCTGAAGAGAGAATAAGAAACAACTTAGAAAAGCCATGACTTTGTGACATTTTTTACACTAACTTTCTTAATGCTAAGTGTGTAGAAGTTGTATAAAAAGCTAAGTGGCAAAAGCACACGGATTACAGCTTTCAGGAACATGTGGACATATTTTACAAATTGTGCTTGCTTGGATAAGCCAAACACACAAACCTCAGCCAGAGCAAAGCTATCTTAAAAGGCASATGCATCTGCAGAGGAAGTAGTGTGGTTGGAGAACTTCAGCACTGAATAACTGASAAGGGAAGGCTATGTGCTCAGTATTAACCATCTTGGCTTCATTTTAGCATTTCTGAAAATCAGGCTCAGTAGCTCAGCATTGTCTTCAAGAAAGTGCAGAAACCACCCACTATTTTTGAGGGTTTTGATAATTTTTTACCTGTTAGTATTTTGTCAATTGTCTCCACAACAAATTTTGCATCCTCCATATTAAAACACATTGGGGGCTTGAATTTCAGCACATTTCTTCCTGGCCCATCTGTACTTAGTAGAATATATTTTTCCTTAAGTCTGGAAAGAGCAATAACAAAGAATTACATTTTCCTCTGCGTGTAGCTCAGGAAAACTTGCAACACCAGCCTGCAGGATGTCACACTTTCTACACTGACTGGTTTCAGTTTTGGCCAGTTGGTTGTGTTTTAGCAACTCCTGTACCTTGTTATTAGATCCTGTGCTTCTGCYGTGGCTGGAGTCCTTTCTGCTTGGTCCTTGATTAAGTCCACTCCAATGAATAAGCCACAACCTCTGTAAAAGAAATAAAAACACTCACTCTGTCAGAGTCAGTGTCAGAGGAAGGAACTACAAGTGAACTAAAAAAATGAGGTTTTTTTTTAACACCAGACATTTACTGCATGAGAATTACCTGATGTTTGGCTACTGTTAGAAAAAAGTTTTGTTGTTCTGAAGAGATATGRTAATACAGACTTCTGTCTGCTCATCCTGGCAGAGCAGGACAGGATGTTAAGTGTTTTCCATGTAGCTCATCACTTCTGTACTCTGTGCACTTGAACTTTGAGTTCAAACAGCAGTTTGAACAGCAGCAGTTCAACAGTTTTAGCAGCTAATAAATAGATAAAACAGTAGTGGCCCAGAGTGGCAAAGTATATGACACTTCTGATAAGCTCAAGTTTGTTTTACTTCATTGTACAGGAGGCTATTTTTGCTGAAAACACAAGATTTTATTAATTTCTCAAAACATCACCTGTTGGATTGAGTTGTTGGACTGACTGAACCAAAGAGAAAGCAGCCAAAAATGTAAATAAGGCACTGATACCTGACATCACCAATGATGGGATGCTTGATTTGCTGCTCCTTGAGTGTCTTCATCAAGAAGTTGCCTACCTCTGTGGCATGAGCCTGAAGGTGTTCCTTCTCAATTACATCCAACACAGCTAATCCAATGGCACATGAAACAGGGTTTCCACCAAACTGAGTCCAGGAAAGGAACACACAGAGCCATTGAAAGGGAAGAAAGATGAAATCAYGTCACTGAAAGTGTAGCCTCAGTGATACAAGGAGCACATTATTACTTTTATCAGATGGAGCCAATACATAGAGTCACAGGCTAGAAACATAGATTGAAATAGTACAGTGACACAGTTCCTCTTTAGTTACTGTGTGGTAAATATTAATAAAAACACACGGTGAGTATCTRATTTTAATCCTTAGGCTCCTTTACAGAAGTGGGCAGCTGTTTACTTACTGTATTAAAATATTCCACTCCTGTGGCCGCAAATGCTTCTGCAATTTCTTTTGTTGTTGCTACACAAGCAAGTGGGTGCCCATTTCCTATTGGCTTCCCCATAGTGACAATATCAGGTATAAAATCTTCTCCCTGAAGCTGGAATGCCCAGAAGTGCTTGCCAACCCTGCCAAAGCCAACTTGAATTTCATCAGCAATAAATACACCTCCTGCCTTGTGCACGTGCCTGTAACAAAACAGATTTGATTGTCTCTTAAAAGGAAAGAACATAGCATTTATTGTTCAGGAATGTGCAGAAAGTGTTACTCTGCAAACTCTGAGGAACCAAACATATACAAGGCTATATTGCATACTGTGTGTTTATAAGCAGGTCTTTGCCATATACAAAGTTCACATTCTAACATAAAGGCTTGGGTAATTTCCTACCTATCAAGCTCYGTGACACAGCAGGTAGAGAATTACCTATTTACCAAATATGTTAAGTTAAAAAAGATAATGAATGAGCACTTACTCTGCAACCTTCTGAAAATATCCTGCTGGGGGAATGATTTGACCACCAACACTTGGTAGAGATTCAACAAAAAATGCAGCAATCTAAAACACAGCATATAATGTTTGAACACAATACAGAAAGTTTTGGAGCAAGCTCTTTGTCCTTAGATGGTTTTTGATTATTAATGTAACCTTTACTTTTTGTCAAGTCCATCCCGCTTGACTTGCACTTTCTAAGACAAACAGTTAAGGAAATGATGTCTTACCTTTCTGCCTCTCTTATGTGCATGCTCAATAATATTTTTTACCCCATCAGCATAGGCTGTTACTGGATCTTCATGGTCTTCTCTATAGAGTCCTCTGTATGTGTCTGGAACAGGAGCCTATGCAAAGGAATAATGTCCTACATTCAATAGATCATAAAAACAACTTCACTCAWTTGACAAGTAATTGATAGGTATAGGCTGAAGTACATACCACGTGGACCCATTCCTTTTGTCCTTCTAGATTTCTGAATTTATATGGGCTTATGTCAATCAAAGATGTCAGATGTCCATGGTAAGCACTTAAAAAACAATTGGCAGAACTAAACAGTAATTTCTTCAGTATCAAGAGTTCTTTAGTATTAGCATTCCAAATTGTACAAAGTAGCCAGCTGCTATCACCTGGTAGGAAATTCAGTAACTTAAGCTGAGAACAGCTCTGCAATTTGTTTCCTAGTTTAGTACTACTTAGATTATTTTTTTTTCATGCAAAGGATGCAGAGGGACAGGAGTTAGCAGTGGTGACTGGAATCACAGCAGGGAACACCTCAGCAGTATCACAAGATTGCATAATGGGAAGGGTCTATTTCTGAATATTCTCCAACAATGGAGTTTCCAGTGACTGTAGGCATCCTGTTCTAATATTTGATTCCCTTCATGGCAAAAGACTTTTTTTCCTATGTCTCATCAAAATTCCTCAGGTTTGAACTTACATCTGAGGTATTTTTTCCTGTCACCATCCATCTTCACACCTGKCTCCCACTCTTTTTGCTCCTTCCCATGAGACAGCTGTAGCTGCAGTGGGATCTATCTGGCTGTCTCTTGCAGCTGAACAAACCCAGCCCCTCTCACTGCTGGGGTCACTGATGGCCCCTCCTTCCAGTGTGTCAGCAGCTGTCAAGTACTGGAGAGCCCAGCCACAGCTCTCGGGGCTGGGCTGCCAAATAGTCAACAGGGGGAAAAATTACTTCCCTCAGCTTCCTGGCTACAGTCTTTCTACTACAGGAGGATTTCAGAAATGCTCTGACCAAAASTGAGCCTTGTACCCCCAAATTGCCRGTGTACTCACTGGTCTAAAACGATCACATCCTCGTGTTTTGTGTACTGCCGTGCCAGTCTCAGGGCAAGGTCGTTGGCTTCAGACCTACAATGGAAAAAATCAGTAATTGTTTCATTGTGGGTATCTTGAAGTTTGAAATCTAACCTCCCTTGCACTGCTCTTTGTGTATGCAGAGAACAGACAGAACTTGCTGCATGTTATACACAAATTCCTCAGCAATCAGCACTCACTAGGTAGGATTTTTCACCAGAACAGAATCCATCTTAAAAAGCCAGAGTACAGGAACTACTGAGTACAGGAACTACTTTCTAAGAAACAATTTGGCTTTTTTTTTTTTTTCTTCCAGATGAAGTTTGCTTAAGAATGTGGGCCCCTCTCCCCAGCAGAAGCAATGCATGGGTACATTTAATTTTGAGAATAACTATCAAGTCAGAAGACAAATCAGACAATAAACTAATACAGCAAATATTTACATTACTGTTTTGAGGTCCAAGGTCTTACAAATAGAATAAAACTCTTCTTAAATAAAGCACAAGTTTAGTTCCCAGGTTCAGAGCTTGCAGAACCAGACCCATGTTTTTGTCAGTGTCTAGTAATCCACACCASAAATTTGTTGTTGATAAGAAAGTGTGTACCTGTCTGTATATACCTAGTAAAGCCCCTGTGTCAATTCTAATGTATCCAACTTACCCAGAATTCAAAAAATAGAAGATGCATAATTTCTCAGGTAGTGTTTTTGAAAGTCTCTCTGCATAATCAACCAAGTTGTCATGAAGATAACGAGAATTTGTATTTAACAACTGATTCTGTTCATGGGCTGCCTTTACTATRTCAGGGTGACAGTGTCCAACTGCAAGAGAATGTGGAGAGTGCTGTGAGAGTTCTTCATATTATCCATGGTGTTCATTCCCATGCCAGATTAACACATTTMTCTAATACTACAGAGATATTATCAGTAGGGCCTTAATAATGGTATATSTTGTAAAAACATTTTTGTGCTCCTCAGAAGGTTTGAAGTTGCCTCCTACTGTATTTAGATTTGTGGTTAGTACTGGAAATTGATATGCTAAAAAAAATAGTGCCTGATTTGATGCTTGGATTTAGGCATTGCCACAGTTCAGGAGTTTGGGAAGGTGCAGGTAAGCTTTAATATCAAAGAATTACTAGCCCTGGTAGGGGTTAGGTTAGAGAGGTTTCAAATCCTGTAAGAAAGTAGCAGTCACTTAATTATACACAATTAAGGCACCACACTGAGCAGTGGTTCTGTGACTGTACATTTAACAGTAACTTTTACAAAACCAACAAAGTGTCACTTGTTCATTTTACAGTGAGGTGCTGTACTTGAGTTTCCATGGAAAAAAATCTGTATGTTTTAGACACGTTTCTAGGAAGACAGGACAGGAAGCAAGTCTGGAAAGCATATTCACACACCCAAATTCAAGAACACTGTAATTCCCCAAACTACACGCTCAAGAAAGTTTCCTTCCACTTTTCCAATTAACCACTCCCTCCCCCAGCACCGTGCAAGTGCAGTAAAAGTACTGGTTGTTCTTTGTTCTGCTTAAGAAAACACAGCATCAAGTAACATCCAGTGCCATGACTTTAGCTTACCATGAGCCACATTGTTTATGCAGTCAAGGTACTGTCTCCCATTCTCATCATACATATACTGGCCTTTTGCCTTCGTGATCTTCACTGGATCATTAGGAAAAAACAGCTTGCAAGAAGAGCTATGACAAGCATCAGAAAGCAAAATATCTTAGTGAGTTTAGTTTATCCTACTGGTAAAAGACATTTCTCCTGTTTGCYGGCACAGTCATCCTGCTTTTGGCCCCTAAACCAAAGGCCTTGTACTCAGATTTTCRTAGGTTAACAGGAAAAAAGCACACTCCAAACCTGAAAATCCTACTCTAGGGTCTAGCCACAGCAGTAGGACTCACCTCTGCAGCTTCATCCCATCTTAACTGCAATTCCTTACTGTCTGTGCTGTCTGCCCTTCTTGTTCTTTTGTGTCTCWTACCTTGTGCTATGTTCTTTTTATTATTCTCATTATGTTCTTGCTATTCCTGCCAACATCCTGATTTTCCAGATAGTTTGCTGCAGGTGACTGTTAAGCTTCACTAACCATAGCTAGAGCACYGAGTGATTTTATAAGGCTGGGTTTTACTTAAGTGCATTTTGTTTCACTTTTTATGTGAATTGCCAAACAAGTTAAATGGAAACACATCTGCCTAAGTAGGAGTTGCAGAGATTTGAGACTGAAGGGCAGTGCCAAACTTTCATACTTCACTTAGTAAAAAATGGTTTATACAGAAATAATTTGACAATAAATACAAAGCCATTGTTAAATGGATGACAAAGGACAGTGGTGAAGTAAGAAAGTGCTTCATTATCCCTCCCASCAGGTATCTTGATACTTTCTCTGTGAGCTGGCAAAACAGTTGGGGGTTTTTGTAAGCTTCTCCTAACTGCTCAAAAGATGCTAAGAAAGTGCTTGCAGAGGCTAGGTCTCTGTTGCCAGTGGAAAGACAAACCAGAGAAAAAGATTTGATACCCAGTGTAGTATTTTTCAGGTGCATGTAACTGGCATAATTGTAACTTCAGCTTTTAGTTTCAGCCCAACTCTTGTATTTATACAGCACTTAAAAGTAGTCTTGGATTTGAATATACATGATACAAAAACATTCCCTTAGTTAAATAAAAGAGTTCTGTTGCCATACTTCGTGATGGTCTATAGAATTAAGACTTTCTTTAGGCTGGTTGAAACACCACCGGTAATGGAAGTTTAGAACTGAGTCTTGTCCCTCATTCTGTTAAAGAGAGCAGAAGTTTGTTGTTAATTCCATCACGGTTTTGGTGTAATTAGTTTCCTGAAAGAAGGGCTATAAGAGTGGCTGAGCCAGAACCTCCCCATGTCCAGCACGGCCTCAGCCGCAGCCGTGTCTCCGCCGGGCTCGCAGAAAACGCTTTCTAAGCACTTTAGTCTCTAAACAGGCACCCTCGGTRTCATACGGGTTTTACAGCGCAGTTTCATAATCCCCCTCCTTAAGAAAGGCTAATTCCTGTTAATTACAGCAGCGCACCGGGCTGTGCGGGCGCGGCGCTCCGGCGCTACCGCTGCTTCCAGCCCGGGCGCGATGGCGCTGCCGCCGGGCGGG
>JACDOX010000099.1:1625209-1649197 GCA_014549065.1 Cardinalis cardinalis | reverse complement strand
GCGTGCGCCCGGAGCGGGGCAGGAGCTCACCCAGGGACCGGCGGGACTCGGCAGCGCTTCCCTCACGGACAGGAGTGGGGACAGATGGGGACAGGCTGCGGCCCCTGGGGCCCTGCAGGGCTGCTGGCAGCTCACCCTTAAACCGCACACMCACACCCAGGGCTTTACACTGCTCGGGTTCATCCAGCCCTGCACCCCACTCACCTCGGAGGGAGGAACAAGCTCTTCAGTTATAGCACTCGTTGTKTGAAATACACATTGAGGAAGTTTCTTTTCTAGTTGAAAATATTTAAGCAGGTAGCCAAGGTGGTAGAACTGAAATAATTGTTCCATATCACTGTTAAAGCAGAAGTAAACCCAGCCTTTTACGAAGCCTGTAGCCCTGTGTTTGGTTGGTGGCAGATAGGTGGACACCTGACTGACTCCTTCAGAGCCAATCCTAAAGCAGGTAATAGTTAGGATTAAAAGRGCAAATGCTGTCAATCAGATTAGAATGATCTTTCTTCCATTCCTGTTTGACTGGAATTACCTAAAGAAAAGTAGGATAAAGAACCAGAAAGGAGGTTCTTTGATGGATTGAGTTCTGCTAGGTGTATCCCATAATCAAGTTCATCAGCTTTTCCAGCTTGATTCTAGAAGATGACACTTTTTTTTTCCTTCCATATACATGTTCACATTCTTTTGGTTTAAACTGACAGATAGCTTTTAAAAACTCTGGAAAAACAGAACTGATAATTTTAAAACTACACTTGGCAGACTTTGCTCACTAGATACAGCCACCAATAATTATCTCTARCTGCAATTACTCGATGAACACAGGAGTTTAAATTTTGTGCAATATGGAGAATGCAAAACCAAATTGCTGTGTACTTAAAGTTAGATTGAATTTAGTCTAACTACATTGTTTCATAAATGTCAGGTTTTAGGTAACAAAAGACAGTGGAGAAAAAGTTAATAATGGCTGTTAATCTTTATTTGAACTCTTGTCTGGTTAAGATATATACTAGCTATTTATAATAACAACCTGAACATTTACAATTTGGAAAGTTTACTCTAGGTTACAAATGCAGAGTTCATTATACATATTCACACAATTGTAAAAGTAATCTGTACAGAGAGACCATTTTTAAAAATCTAGTCTTTGCTTTTATTAAAAAAAGCACAAGAAAAAAAGTWTTTTAGGTCTCAAGGTAATGTATTGTCCATTACAGCTTTAAACTAGAAATACATGATGCAGTACTAATTAATACCATTTTAACATGTTAAAACAATGGATAAGAAATACTGTTATTAATGCCTTCATTTTTAAAGTAGTTGTTCCCCAAAGAAGAGTAAATAGAATACTTTTCGTGGCACATACATGATCAAAAGTCACAAAAAGTTTGCAAATGGAGATGTTAAGTACATTTTCTGTAATTTTAATATCTATATATTTCTTTTCAAAGGTCATATACAGAGATTTAGCCAGTTTTGTATAAAATACCATGTAAATACATTCAAAACTCATTTTTGGCAAGCTGCAAACACACGAACAGCCCTTTCTCCTCTGAACAGCCTCCCTGGAGTGATGCAACCACTCAAGTAAATAAGGGACACTTGCATAACGTGGTGGAGGATTAAGCCCTATTGACATAATTTCAAAACAAATATGGACAGATAAGGCACATGTTGGATTATTTTTCTAAACTGTATACAGATTTGAGATACCAGCAGGTACAGTTTCTCAAATGCTGTTGTACACACCAGTTTTGTATCATTTCTATGTCCAAAGTCATGTAATGCAGCAAAGCAGGGGACTTTCAGTTTTGACTGGTATTTGTGCTGAACATTCTTCATATTCAGTATTTTTGATTGTTTTTAAGATAGCAGAAAAAGAAACCCAAACTGAAACTCAAAAAGCTGTTATGAAACTGTTTATAAAACTGCAATCTATGAAACAAACCAGCAAACACAACAGGCTCCGGCTCTCATTTGCACTGATGGCTGCTTAGGACCTTTCCTGCTAAATTTACAAGTTCAGTGGATACCATGGGTGCTTTTGCTTTGCAAAACCAGACTTTAATTTTTTRGTGTAATTTTCAAGAAATACAAGTTTGATAAGCACTCACCTACACTTAATAAATTCCTGTAAAATGAGGTTTTTAAACACAGTGTTTAACATTATAATAAAAAGCAGTAGATGAGATCAGTGTCATTTACAGATACTTGGGTCACCTCCTTTAAAAGTTTCTGTTTACTAATATCTAAGTTATGTAAGAAACCACACAAGTGAGCTGACACAGAAGTGAGCTAATTGTTCCATGAAACCACACTTGAAGGCCACTTCTAGAACTTAAAAAATAGGAATTAATTGTTTGTCCTAAGTCATAGGAAAACCACAAATGTTACTGATGTATTTCTTACTCCACTCTCTTGTCAATAATTCAACTTCTTATGCATGGAAAACTCGTGTTTCCCAGCCTTGCTGTGGTTTCCCCCAGGCTCTCTACAGCAGTATACAATAATATCATCTATTAAGTCCTTCCTCCATTGATATCTAAGTGACAGATTTTCAGCACTGACTTTAGCTGCAGGTTACACAACAGTCCCACATCCCTTGTGTTGTGCCATCTGATGGGACACAAGCACRTGGCAAAGTTGCAGTAGTTCACCTGGGGGTGTGGAAGTACTAAAAGCAGTTTTTAGCTTACAAATATAAATTATCACTAGGGAAAATAAAGTTCAGGAAATGTTTTTTTTACTCTCTGGTTTGCTTCAGTCAGTAATAGATTCCCCCAAGTGGAGCTCTGGAGTATTTCCAACTGAAATAATTATGGTCAGGTCCAGTGCAGTGCCAGGGGCRTGGTTAAAAGGCAGGTGACTGCAGTGACACTGAGACTGGACTAACTAGAGTGACCAGTTTCTCTCTGTCCCTTCCTTTTCTTTAAAAAAAACCAAACAAACCAACCCACTATTGCAAAGGGTCAAGAAATGTGCTGACATAAACGCTGTCCTGTAAAGGCGCCAGGTTCAGGGTGTGCCACAGTGATTGCCTTGGCAAGTCAGAGTGTCTCAGGCCTTTTGAAGTTACCCATATGTGTAACTTCTCACTTGAAAATCTCCTGGTTAAACCTCTGCAGGGCTGGCTGTGCTGCTCAGCATGTCAGCCTGTCCTCARCAGGTAAAAAGCAGGAATTTCAAATTAAACAAAGCAATACTGAGGTTCTTTCCACCTCTGGACACTCCTTCTTCAGCTAGAGCACATTGGAACCAAACTCACTGATCTGAATTCAGCCACATTCCTGCAATATTTGTCCAGGATGAGTGCTTTGGGGACATTTAAATTTTTGTATCTTAATCATTTGTAGTTATTCATATTTTGCATATCTTAGAGAGAAATCTGTTGCCTACAAAGAAAATAATTCAGAGCTTCCACGCTCAAAATTTTAAAAATAGAAATGTGTCAGGAAACCTGCYATAGGTAGATTTTATGTGCATAATGCTGTCAATTATCTGGGCAACAGATAATTTACAGATATCTGTCCCAACAGATATCTGGGACTGAAAAAATGTGAGAATACAGTTGTATTTCCCAAGAAAGAAATATCAGATTTGGAAAAAAAAAATTCTATCCATGCACTCCTGGTTTTACAAGTATCYGTTCAAACTGTAGAGCTACACAAAAGTCAGGTGTGCTGTAAATTAAGAGACACTGTCACAGCACAAAATTTGCATAACATTTGCTTCTGTTTAAAAAAAGTCCCCTCTAGAGGGCAGCATTGAACCAGCATTCACCTTTATAATGCACGAATTAATTGACAGGCCAGGGGAGTTATTTACCATTATGAGAAAGCTGGAAACTTTATGGCATCTTAATAGTTTATTTAATTTTTATTACTTATTTTAATCAGTTGTGCATTACAGTGTGTGAGTTCTTGCATTCTTGCCCAAGACCTGCCATATTTGGCTGAGTGCAAAGCCAAAACTTTACCCAGGGTAGTGGTTACTCTAACAATCTTAAAACCACAGGTGTCATTTCCATGGATTACTTTGCATCATTGCATGGGATGTCTTAARCTGCTGAAACCTCCCACATGTTTTGCTGGTTTGCTTAAGGATTTCAAATGCTGAATTTATGAAATTACAGAAGACAAAAGCTCATCTAAATATTTTATCTATTGGTTTCCTAAAAAGAAAACATATCAGAAAGTCGCTTACCATTAAAAGAAACATTCTTATTTTTAAATACACAGGAGAAAAATCCATACAGAAATAAATTCATCACCATTATATACACAGGAAGTGTCAGGAGCAGTGCATACAGGAGAGGCARCCCCATGGGAATAAAACAGCATGTGGCAATGTCTTGACTATGATGTTTTAGAACTAAAATATTGATGAATTGACACTTGGGAACAGTTCCAGTTTGGGGTCAGMTGAGGATTTCTCTGCCACCTGTTTTGTAATCCAAAAAAATTCCTGAATTCACTGGCCAAGCCATGACTGAGCTGCAAAACTCTTAATTAATCACATTTGTCCCCATGAGAACAGGCCAGATTATTGGGTTCCTGCTCTGGCAAGGTTCCTCTCAAGCTGTGCAGTTACACACGTGGGGTTTTTTTGCCTTCTTCCCTTCTTCCCCAAATCCATCCTCCCCAGAAGCTTTAGGGAGCACTCCCATACTCAGCTGGGTGCAGCATCCTGTGTGTCACAGCAAGGCAGCCCTGCCTGCAGAGCCTTGGGGMTGAAGAACCTTTTAGGGGTCTCAAGAGAGTTCTTGTGCCCTTATGATTCAGTTTGGGAACTTTGCTTCCAAAACCCACTGGGCTACAGTGTGTTAAGAGAGAGGATGTTGGTGGTGACTGGAGAGATTGTCACTAGCTACAGTTTGAAATGGAAGAAGCCTTACAGAAAAATGTGTGTCCTCTGCTCCATGGTTGCCTTAACCTCATGGAAAGCACCATGCAGTTAAATTAGAGGCAGGAATTTTGTTTTGTCAACTAAAAACCAAAAATATTCTTGTCTGAGTTTCAGGTTCCCCCAATATCAGTAACTTCAGTGTGTTACCCAGAATGTCTATTGATGAATCCATGAAGTTACACCAAATATTTTAGTGATCCAAGAAAAATCAGTGGCTCAGTCTCAGCCTGACCCACATTTCATAAGCATTAGCAGCCTYTCTGTCACTCATATTCATTGCTGCTGACATATAGTGGTAACATTCAGCTGCTTTTTGGAATTGCTGTAAAGMAGTCTCAGATTCTTTCAAACTGGAGGGGAAAACAAAAGAAGAGAGATTTCCTGGGGGAAAAACTCCCTAAGCTTTGTGAAAGGCTGAGATCATGACTGAGTTTTGAGCAAGGYTGCCAGTACTACCTAGAAGTAAAATTTGTCTTCGTGAGCTGTTCACAAAGTATTCAGAAAGACCCACATAAACATTTTCATATAGAAGGAGAAAATAATCAACTGATCTGGCATGAATTTGCAGAGCAAAGCACATCTTTTCAACTCACTGCAGTAAGATCATGACTGCTCTGTATTAAACAACTGCTCTTCTAAATATGTTTGTGTGTAAGGCACATGGAAGTCTAAACAGATTTCCTCTTAGACTCTGTGTAATCAGTACAAAACCCAGCAGTTTCTCTGATRAAGTCTGTTGATCTGGATGATATGATTGATAATCACAGAATGGCTGGGCTTGGAACAGTATTTAAAGGTGACTGAGGTCCAGCTCTGTGCATGGGCAGGGAACCAGGGACACTGTTCAGAATTCAAATGCACCAATCTGAGCCGAGGACCAGGCAGGACTTCAGGCGCCCTGCTGGGGGATCCGCTCCCTGCCCTCACAGGGCTCTGCTCCTTTGGTGATGAGGGGATGGCAGAGGGGGTGTACCACCCCGAGGAGTGGGGAGAGATCCAGGAGACCTGCTGGCTCCTCAGAAGAGTTCCTCATAGCCAGAGTGGCAGCAGTGTGCAGCAGGATGTGTACCTGCCAGCATTCCCGATGGAGTGGCAGCAGCAGGAGTCCAGAGGAGCCACTGCACCTGAGCAGTGAGTCCAATGTCCTGAACACTCCTGAGTGGCTGCACGTGCAGAGATGATCTTTGTACATGCAGAACCAAGGGCCTTTGCCTGGGAACTTCCAAATGGGATCACAAAAAGCTTTGGTAGCTGAGCTGCAGCACCTGTGGGGGTGGATACGTCTGTGCTAGAGTGGCAATTCCAGCCTTCCTCCACTACAAACAAATGGCTTGGGTGCTGTGGCAGCAGAGGCTCTCTGCTGGGAGGGGGATGGTGGCCTTGCAGAGCTGTGAGAGGGTAAAGCACTATTCTGGTATTCTGTGTCAATGTTTTGCAGGCCTGGCAGTGGTCACAGTTGATGCCTACAAGCACTGGATATTCCACAAGTTGAAGACGGAATACTGACTTGTTTACCTGAAGATAATAGGACTTCGGGGTATTTCCTCAGAGAAAATATAAATTTTAATATAATTTCATAAGCTTTGGAGGTTAGCTTGTCTTGTAGCTTCAGTGATATCAAACTTCTTCAAGTAGGAGCTAGATAGAAAGCTGTTTAGTTTTTGCCAGCGTATGTAAAACAAGACTTTTCTATCTGCATTGTAGATTGTTTGTGGACACTTCCAGATTCTTGTGCTTTCTGCAGTCATTCTGGGGACTGAACTCTCATTGATATTGAAAGAAGTTCCATGAACACGACATGTGCAGGAATTTGAGTGTAGAAACCCACGGTGTGGTTTGGAATAGTGAACTGCTTTTAGTTTGGAGATGACTGGGGGAGATGGGAAGAGCAACTGTACATTAAGGGAACAATTACAGACCTTCCTGGTGACATCAATGAGAGATTTGCCTTCAACCTTTCACAGAAAATTTTTTAGCTTTAATTTGGGATATTAAAGGGGTTTTTCAAAAGCACTAAAGGCCAGTGGAAGCTTGTTAGCTGCTCCTTATGCCTTTAAAAACCCCTACAGCAAAAGTGATAGCCGAGAACATGAAATGGAAGTAAATAAAATGCATTTTCATTGCTGTTTTGAGTTACATAATTGTTGTTTCTTGATTTGTTAGTTGATCTGAATTTAACATGGATTTAATCTGTATGGTGACCAAGGAAACGGTGAGTAACTGCTAGAGATGCCAAGTACAGCCACAAAGCCAGTGGTGTGTAGGAGTAGCCCCTGAGCAGCCACCCAGGTACAAATGCACTGCCCACAGCCCTGAGGCTGTGTCACCTCTGCTGAGCTTGGTGGCCATTCCAGCACTGAGCAGCACAGGCTCACCCTGACTGCTGGGATAAACTCAAGGACACCCAGAGCCAGCTGAGAGCTCAGACACCATCACCCTACCTGTGTGGAGCACAAAGCACATTCCCACGTTGTTCACAATAGCAGAGCAGGACCTCCAGCACTAGGTCAGCCTGGACAGGGCAGGGAGCACCTGGATGGTCCCATCCCTCTCTCAAGCCCTCTCTGGCAGTAGCTGCAGTGAGAGTGGCAATGAAGCAAGAATCTTAACAGAGGTTTTGGGTCTACTCAGTGCACCAAAACTGCCTCCYTTCTGCATTCTCTAAGATCAAGGCCACAAAGAGCCATAATATTGTCTTTGATCTTACAGTCAGCTCCCAATTTCACCTAAAACTCCCACTCAGAACCCAGCAACTTGTATTGAGCAAAGTATTTCCTCCAGCCATGATCTGTTAAATGAAAAGGGCATAGGGGTGATAGCAATTATATCACTAATCTGGTTAGGATTAACCAGTTTTATCAATAAAAATCCACAACTTACTGTTTCCAGTTTGTGTGGCTTCAACTTCTACCCATTGGATGAGTGTTTCTATATCTTTCTCTGTGCAGTTTAAAAACTTGTTAATACAAAGTATCTCCTCCCTGTAAAGGAATCTGCTTGCTTGATCTTCATTGTAAGCTGAACAGACTCGGCTGTAAGCCATCTTCTTCCTCTTTGAAATATTTTTTTATGGCTCTCTGCTGCACAATTGCTGTTTTTTCAGCATCTTAAAAATGTTGAACTGTGGAATAGTTTGCAATTTTAATTGATCCCACAGTGGCACATGCAGATATCAAAATAATAATGATTTTTATCCACTACCCTGCTCTGCATGGGATGTGCCTGAGAAAAGATAATTTAACAAAAGAGACTGAAAAGGTGAAAAAGAATAAGACAAGAGGAGGAGAGTGCAGAGTTAGTTTACAGTTAAAACCATGTAAACCAAGAAGAAATAAAAAGCAAATGAACCCCCCAAACCAAGTCAATTAAATACTCCAAACTCCCAATTTCTGGGAGCCCCAAGAGCAACATTATGTGCTCTGTTGTTTAAGAGGGGACTTGAGCAGAGCCTTCCCTGTCCTGCAGCTCCCTGCACTGAAAGCATTGCCAGGTTTTTCTGGTTTGAAATTCTGCAGCAGAGGCTTCCTGGGGAATTTGTGTTCCACAGTAACAAAATGCTGGCACATCTTCAGGCTCAGACCCCAGAACAGGACCCAGAGGTGCTTCCTCTTGAGGAAAAAGGTTTCTCTTGAAACCTGAAACTCTTGAAATAGAGGAAATAAAGCACAGGCAGTCAAGGTTGTTCAGTTTAGCCCCAGAATTGCTGTTTCCATCACACCCACAGCAGGTAGTGATGGATGGAGCTTGGCTTTGTTTCCTCTGCAGGTTGCAAATCCTTCTCCTGCTCGACCAGACAGTAGACAGCAGCTTCTTCCATTTTTAGGGCTGCATCCTTCTTTTCTTTGTTTTCAGCCAGGTTTTTTCACCCTTTTAATGTGCATGTACAATGCAAATGTGAAGTTGAGAGCCAAATGAGGGCAGGGGTTTGCCCTCCTTCATGCAGTAAGGCACACGAGGCTGGCTTAGTGCTGTTAGTTCACACTGCAGCATGAGCAGGGAACACTGTTCATCCTCAGCTACTGCCATCAGTACCTTTAGCAAATCCTGGTGTTACCATGCAGTGGTATGGGTTTGGGAGCTTTACATTATTTTCCAAGTCCATAAATGTCAGAATCCAGTATAAAAAAAGGTCAATATATTACTGTCAAAAGTTTTTTTTTTCCTTTTTTTATACAAAAATTAAAAAGATCAAAATATATCACATTATTTACATATTGTGCTTCATGCTTAGAGATCACTGAAAAAGAACACACAAACAAACATTTCAATCAGAGAAATGCTCCATTCATAACACCTTCTAACTTTACTGTTACTATAAGGATYGGCATTCAGATTTCTTTATTATTAACAGTACATCCAAACAAATTACAAATAGTTAAAACCTTTGATATACCAAGGGTGTGCTCACATTCTAACTGAGGGTTTGCAGTCAGTTAGTGGCATGCTGTTAACTCCAGCTGTGTCCACATATCACATGTTTACAGCTGGGTTTGTAATTCTACTCAGCTTGTGTCATCCTCTTGTTGGAGAATGAGGATTCTCCTTCTTCTCCACTTCAGCCCCTGGCTGCTCTGGGGGCATGAGTTGCTACAAATTACCTGAGCACTGCACCCAGGGTGCTGATCAGAGCACTGAGGCAGTGCTTGGGGGTTATAATTACAATGGCAGAAGAATCTTTGTTAGAAAAGAAATGTTTGGAACTCTGCCACAAAGAGACAGCCCRTTGTTAACTTCTCAGCTGGGAGGGTGTGCACTGAGAAAGGCACAGGAGCACCTGGTGCAGCCTTTCCTGGGTGGTTCCTGAGCTTCCCTGGCCATGATAAAAGCCTGAGCAAGCCTGTAAAAAGGCATTCTAGTGACAGTGTTAATGATTTGTCATGCTTAGCAAGTTTTTGGTGTTCCCAGCATCAATCTAGAGCTATGGGGAGCAAGACCTGAAGCTGCTGGAATCCTGCTGTCCCAAGGCATAATGCCATGTCTGCCAGGCCTGTGAGCTGCTGCTTAAAGCACGTGCAGCAGTGCAAACAATCACCATGCAGGGAGCAAAATCACTCAGGACCTGTTCAAGAATAAACAATTATTAATGTAACTGTACCTTATGCCAACATCCTGCTACTGGCAGTCCGTCTGGTCCCTGCAAAATTCAATGTACAATTCAGTTTTCCTGACAGTGACTTAAGTGTCAGACCCAAAAACCTGAAGCTCATTTGTCACAATGAAAGGCTTAGCATCACTGTTAATTACCATGCAAAACCCATTTACTGTATATGCACAAAAATGAATATGCAGGCAATGTAATCCATATGTCACGCACAACACAAAATTAAATACACCTCAGGGGAAAAAAATAAAATCGGAAATCTACTCTTTTTTTCCTTTAAACAAAGAAAACACGTACAATTAGATTTGAAATCACRGTTCATTAACTTCATAATCTGCTTTATAAGGTAGTGTATTTTGCAATCAGACATATATATGGAAAGCATGATGTGGGAATGTATTTTTTGTTAAAATGTGCTTTTCTGTTTGGGGGAGGTGATGTAGGTATTTTTTTCCTAGATGGTATCCTAATTGTGTTAAATTTGATCCTGMAGTACTTAGTTTCTTTAAGGAATCTTGAGTTGCTGAACTGAGAATAGGATGAGTTGTGGACTATGCAAAGGGAGTGAAAATATTTGTCTTGTTCCACTGGAGATACAAGAAACATACAAAAATCAGAAAGCCAGAAGAGCTCTGACTCCAGGAGGAGAACACTGGAAAGGAAGGAGCCCTTAGAAGAGGAATGAGCTATGTATGACCAGCTCTCTCCAGACACCTCAGAAGAAATAGCTGACTTCTGCTGCCTTTCCTGATGCTGGATTTGTTTAAGGCTCTTGGATCTCCAATTCCATGAATTTCTGCACGTAGAGCCACAGAGAGCACACAGGCACTGACCCTTCCCTCAGAGCCACCTCCAGACTCACTGGGGCTGGGAGGATGTGGATGCAGCAGAGAACTGCTAGTGCAAATACAGGTCAAAATGCAATTTTACATTTTTTACTGTAAATGTTAGTCATCACATTTTTTTGTATTCTGTATTGATTTTATATGTAAAATAGCCTATGCCCAATAAAACAGATGCAGTGAAGTAAGGTAACCCTCTCCAGCTACTCAGAGTGTAAGTAGTCATGCTTTCCTTAGTTAGAAAACACACATTTTTTTCTGCAGACACAGTCAATATTTTGGTCCAAAGCTATTAAAAAAAGGGTAAAACATGTACATTTGCCAGAGTTGTCTGGGGTGATGGGTACAGGGGACAAKGTGCAGGGTGGTTGTTTGACCTAAAACGTCCTGACCTGCTGGTAAAGTGCACCCTTACACTGATGGTCAGGGGGTTGATTTCTGCCCTGAGCTCTTTCCCCTTCTTGTGCACTCAGAATATTTATTTTGGCCCTCAWAAAACTCCACAACTTTCTACCATGTTTCACTTGAGTGACTCCARAATGACTCTGTGGCTGTGTGTGGGGCTCATGCTGATGCTCCTGGACTGAAAGCCTAAGCAAGCCTCCTCTGCACCCTGGGCTGCAGAACAAAATCAGCATTTCAACCAACCTGCAGCTAACCAGGAAGATGCACAAGTGCTTTACTGGCTGGTCATGTTGTAGTTAATTGGAGGAATGTAATTAATTGGAGGAATCACCTACTGCAGTTCACAATGCCTTCAGCAGAGATGGGTCCTGTGATTTCTGTGTAGTTAAGATGGGAGATGCTTGGGAAAGAGAACATCTCTGGGGAGTAAGTAAGAAGTTAGAGCAGGCCTGCTGTTAGGAATTGGTTTCTTGGACACATCTGAAAGTAATTTAACTTTTTGAAAGAGAAACAGCTTACTGCCCTTTTGTTCCTCTGAGGACAACTGCAAATCATCTAACACGCAGCATTTTCTATGGTTAAAAAAATGAAAATAAAACAATGACCTCTCCTAGCTAGTGGTG
The DNA here is from genome assembly GCA_014549065.1 of Cardinalis cardinalis. Lineage (NCBI taxonomy): Eukaryota > Metazoa > Chordata > Aves > Passeriformes > Cardinalidae > Cardinalis > Cardinalis cardinalis. The sequence continues at coordinate 1,637,327 of JACDOX010000099.1, read as the reverse complement.
CAGAGCCCTTTTTGGGGAGCAGAGCACAAACCTTCCTGCATAAGCACTGGASCCAACCTGAGCTCTGGGCAGAGCTCTGTGCTGGCACAGCAAAACCCTTCTGGTGCCCAGAGTTCCCGTGGCCCTGCTCTGCAGGACTGGCTGCTGTTTGAGGAAAGCTTTTCAATCCCCAGCTGGGGATGGGCCTCAGGGCTGCAGCAGCACAGGCATGAGGGGAACCAAACTGGGCCATGGGTACTGAGAGAAACTCTGAGCATCTGTTACCAGAGTTTGAGCATGTAAAAACAGTGAAAGCATCTAACTTTGAGCATCTGTTACCATAAAGGGACTGGCATCCCCTGCATGATCTCACATGATTTATACTCATCTAAAATCATTTTAACTGGGGAGAAGAAGGCACCACACATTGGCATCCTTCCCCACATGCCAGAGCGAAACATTCCAGCTTTGCTGCCCTGTGTCCTTCCTCTCCCTGGAGGGGTTTGCTCCTGGGGACACAGCAGGAACACACAAACCATGCAAGACACAGCAGATACTGTACCAAAGGGCAGGGCAGGCTCAGCCCATCCAGGCCCGGCAAACCTGGGTCCCTTTTGCTGCCTGCAATGCTATGATCTCCCTGTTTGGAAAAATAACTGCTTGTTGAGAATGATAAAGGACACTGGAGTTACACAGACAGACACYCATGTTTCAGCACAGGGGGAGGAGGATGGGTCTAGAGCTTCACAGCTCCATTTCTGATGACACAGCAAGCCAGCAGAGTGGTTTTATGGTAGGGARTTCACATGACATGCAGAGTCTGTCACCTGGGAAAGATCCTCTGTACACAAACCAGAGCTTCACATTTGTAAAAGTGCAGTTAAGGAGAATAAAGGGTAAATCACCCAACATGTCGAGAGAGGAAAAAATGAATTGCAGTTCACATTCAATCTCCAAGCAAAATAAAGCATATTGACTGAAGGAGTTTATTGYTGCTGTAGTGGAGCTACACAACAGCCTTGGCTGCCATGGCTGTGCTCAGAGAGTGAGGAAAAGTCACACTTTCAGAGAAGAAATGGGTTTTTGAACTGCTGTGGAGGAAGCAGCTGGCACTCTTAATTAGATGCTTCTGGACTAAGTTCTAAACAACTACATTTAAGCAGTTTCAGTTCCATATTTGATATTTCTCATCCTGCAGCTTCAAAGCACTTCAGGGAAAGGATCTCTAACTTTTTAGTGATTATATGAGAAACAGTAGTGAAAAGAGGTAAATTTTACCAAGTCAAATAACTTCTAATAAACCACTCTAGATTTGGGGGTTTTTGTGTAGGCTCTGTGTAATGAACGAGAGGTTCTGGAGGTGAGCTTGGGAGTTGCAGCTTCCGCAGGCTCAAACAGCCAGGAGGTTTCCTGGAAAGCCCAGTGGCTCTGTGCTGCCCGCTGGTGGCCCAGGGTGTGTCTGGGAAGGGACAGCTCTGAGCCACAGGCACAGAAACCAGGGGAGCTCCCTTCTCCCAGGGGCACTTCTTGGTCCTGCTCATGCATCACTTGTGCTTGGCAGAGCTGTGATGCCATCAACCTCAACATGCTTCCCCTGGCTCGTCCCTTGTTCAGTTTGCAGGGATGAAGGGAAGGATGGAGCTGGCCTTGTGTTCAGATCAGCTCCCATCCCCTGCACCCAGTTACTCCCTGGTTTCAAACATGCCCAGAAGCCAGGCCAGCAGCATCACACTATCTCCTGAGGAGCCCTACTGAGGTCCATTGTTCCTGACTACAATAAGAAGGTCTTCACACAAAGATGCTTTATTTTTACTGCTGTGGCTTGTTCCCATCTGGCCAGTGAGGAGCCCTTGCAGCGAGCAGTGAACTTCCAGCAGTGCAGATAAACCATTAAGAAAAGTGAGAAAACAATAACCATCTGCTCTGATTTACTGCAAAAGAGAGAACTCCCAAATCCTCCCTGGCTGCAAAGCTGTGTCTCCTTTTCAGCCTCTCAGCCTGTGCCTAGGGTGAGTGAAATGAAAGACTTACCACAGGACAAGGCTGGTCCAGTCCAGGGGGGCCTGGTTCCCCCTTCTGTCCTTTGGCCCCTTTTCTCCCTGGTATTCCTCGTTCACCCTGTCAGGACAACAGGAAGATATCAGGGCCAGGGGAAGAAACACCTTTGGTCATGTCTCATGGAGCACTTGWAGAGTCCCAGTCGTCACCCAGAGTAAGGACACTTGCATTAGTGTGACCTCAGCTGAGCACTGAAATCACTGTGAAAATCTTCAGTTAAAGCTGGGTGGAAATACTGCAATGGATAATTTTATAGCAGATTGACTAAATGAGCAGTTTCTGCTGGAGCCCAGGTTGGAATCTGACAGAAAATGGGAGCAGCAGCTCCCAGCCCCTGCCCTGTGCTCAGCTGGGCTCCTGGCTCCACCTGGGTACCCTTTGTTTAAAGGTCCCTGTAACAAAACCTTTGACTTGGATCCATTTTCCAGGTCTATAAACCAAGACCAGTGATTCTGTGCAACCTGGAGCTGTCAGGCTGCTCCATTTCCCCACAATGCTGAGGCTGGGCTGGGGGCAGGCTTGCAAAAACCCTTCCAAGTGGGTAGGAATTAACTGCCTGTCCTGCCCTGTGCTGGGAAATTGCAAACCCTTGGGCTGCAGTGGCTCCCAGGGCAAGCAGCTGTGCCTGCCAAGAAGAGCAGCCTGTCCTGCCCCCCAGCATCAACACAGCCATAACCCACTCACCTTCTCGCCTCTTTCACTTCTCTCTCCTTTCTCTCCTCTGAGACCAGGGAAACCCTGTCACCACAATTTTTAGGTGGGAAAAAGGAAAAGAAAAAACAGATTTTGTAAGTTCAGTGTGTGAATGGCTCAGTTCAACATGAGCCAACTCCAGCCATCAGCCTGTCCTGCCATGGTGAAGAATGACATTTTCTCCCCATTGRCTTGGTATGTCAGCAATTCCTTGGAAAAATGCAGTGCTTCACCACACCCCAGTAACATTACTATTAACATTATATTATTATTATTATAACCTATACTATTCTACTAGCTATTAGAAATTTTCATGTCACTGAATCCAATACAAATATTCTCAGTTGGAAAGGGAAGCCCTGGCAGCCCCTTCAGGTGAGCAGTTCCACTGTGCAGTGGAAGCAGCCCAGCAATGGGCCCAAATTCAGCCCTTTCTACAGCCATCATTCCATGGCCATTGTGTATACAGTATTAGCCACATATTTTCCCAACAATCTCAAGTTAGGTGTGTGTTACTTGTGCTTCTACCACGAATAATTAATGTTTTCCATACTCACATCCAGTCCTGGCTCCCCTGGCTTTCCCTGCAGATGTAAAAATAAAAATGAGGATGTGCTGTGTTGAGCTTGGTGCTGCAGACAAGCTCAGGTCCAGTTGGTTTAACATGRCAGTGAGGGCAGGGCTCACCCAGGAGCTCTGGGACTGGAGGCTGCTCCTCTGTCACCCACCAGGGCAGGGCTGGTCCAGCTCTGCAGCTCTGGCTGGCCTCCCCACAGCACCATTTTACACCCCTATTTTAGGATTGCACCCCAATATCCCTGCTCCTCTCCCACACCCGTGATTACCTTTTCTCCTTTGGTACCAGGTAATCCAATGAGCCCTGGAGCACCAGGGAGACCCTTAAATTAAAAAGAAGCAAAGCATTGGGATTGTTTCCTGTGAGACAGGTTTCTGCCAACAGCAGGAATGAGATTTGGGAAAACAACTCACAGCAGGTCCGGTGTCACCTTGGTCCCCCTTCTCACCACTGTCACCTTTCTCTCCCTTGGCACCATCCAGACCCTGCAGAAATGAAATGGATCAGCCAAGGGTCAGCCCCCCATGCACCCCCACCTCCTGCCCTGGGGTCTCACACCCACTCTGCTGCTGAGGTTTTGCTCTTGACCACATCATCTAGGAAAACAGCTGAAAATACAGGTTTTAAAGCTTTTGGTTTGGAAACCCTGGCTCTCACCAGCCCTCAGGACTCTGTGCTGGAGGAGGGGTTTGGATTGTAAATGCTTGGAAGGAAAAATGGCTTGTTTTCCAAAATGCCAACTGCTGAACAGTAACCAAGGGATGTGTTGTGACAACAGGGACAAAAAACTCAGTCTCCAGAGCTGACAGGCCTTTGTGAGCCTGTAAATAATGCACTAGCAGCTGGGAAACTGGGTGACATTTAATTTATTGACTTACTTTAGGCCCCTGGATTCCTGGAGGACCCTGTGGGAAAGACAGTGGTACATTTGAAAAAAAACCCCAGAATTTAAAAACATACCCTAAACTCTCCTTCTCAAACCATTTCTTGCTCAAATTACAGGCTAAYAATGGTCAAATACTTATTTTCAAGACAGGTGGCAGTTTATTCTGCTCTCCAGTATCAGATCAGAGGGCAGGGGAACTGAAAAGGAGCATTTTGTGTAACATGGGACAATAAAGCTCTGCAACACAAGCTCTGGGGAGTGAGAGTCCTCAGAAGCTTTGCTGAAGAAAGTGACAGGAAGCTCTGGGGGTGGCATTGTGCCACCACAGCCCTCCAGACCTGGGCAGGGCTGGGATACCCCCCAGGCTGTGAATGMCACCTGAAATGCCACCTGCTTTTGAAGCATGGTCTCCCAAGGTGAATCTTGGACCAGCAGTGGCATCCMAGCCTTCCCAATGTCCTTGACAGTTCCTTTTGGAGCACCATAGGCACCAAACCCCTTTGATGTCTGCATCAAAAATTCTCTGTGTGTTCATCACCACCTGCATCCTCTCCCAGTGCAGCTGATGGCAGAAAACTTCATGGCTTGGGTGAATTTAGAGGAATAGAGACACTGTCATGGTGGGGAACAGATTTTCCATCCCACARGATTTTATCTTTTCTCCCAAGGAATAACTTGGGTGTTTGCAAAATGAGGCATAAACTCTGATGTACTCTCCTAAATTGGATGCTTTCATTTCTCCAAAGACAGATCAGACTGCAGCACTTCCCTGATTTTTTTCCCCAGATTCAAGACAGCCCACAATGATTAAACAGAACAAACCAGCCTTGTCCTTTATCACATACAATAATAAATCTGCAGGAATCACTTCAGAGTCCTACCATAGGGCCAGGTAATCCAGGGGGTCCAGGCTCAGGTATGATCTGCAGAAGGGAATTAAACAGCACATTAACAAGGCTGTCAGCAGTGGAAACCCCACAAAGAAACCCCAGAATCATCATTTAATGCTCAATTGATTACAACAGCAGCATCCAGCCACCAACACAATCCAGCATCTCAGCCACCAATACAAAATCTAAATAACTTTGCAGTGCTAAGTGTGTAAACTGCTCTTCCCTAAGGAACAGACATTTAGACACTTGTAGGAAACAGTTGGGTTTTGCTGATGGATATGGGACTGGTGGGTGTATCCTGCACCCCCAACTTTGCCTGGTCCTGTGTCATGGAAGAGAATTTATGTTGCCAAGATCTTACATGATTATTCTGCAGACATGGTGACCCAGTGTCTCCTTTTTCTCCTTTGTCTCCTTTTGGCCCCTCTGCTCCCTGAGAGATAAAAATGTGACAATGATGTGGTGCATCTTCCAGGAAAGCAAAAATGAGAGAAAAATGGGTTTGTCTCCCTCTAAACACCAGCCTTGGCTCAAGCAAAGCTCGTGGTCATCTCCAGGGGACTTTGAAGAAATATTTTCTCCTCCTTGATACATTCTGAATAAGCTGATTAGAAATGGAAATTCGAAGTTCTCCACAGTAAGGTGGTGTGGAGAGGTCATTGCTTAATCAGCCAACCCAGCCCCATTCTGAGCATTTGCAGAAATGGGTGCATTAAAGAACCAAAGGGACACCAAAGGGACGTACCGGGGGACCTGCTGAGCCCATTTCTCCTGTCTCTCCTTTCTGCCCCACGGTCCCCATGCTGCCCTGGTCACCCTTTGCTCCTTTGGGACCCTGCAAGTTGAGAAAATACAACATGTTTACGAGAAAACTCTTAAAATAACCCCACAGCAGCCACTTCTGCCTCTCTGCTGTTTCCCTCCGCATCGTGAGCTCATGRGAACATGTTTTAACACTCAACCTCACAGATGCCAATTTTGAGGGTGCAGCAGAATTTGGCTGGGCTGCAGGAGGGATTCCAGCCATTTGGGGTTGGGAAGGTTTACAAAAGGATTTGAGACAGCATCTGATGAGCTGCTTGTGAAAGGAGCCCCTTTAGCTCAGCAGACACAGCCACGAGCAGCATCAGCACGCTCAGAGCAGAGCAGGGGTTGCAGGCACAGGGCCATCAATTCAGGGAGTCACAGCTGCCCCTCCACAGCAGAGCTCACTCCTGGCAYGCTGGATTTGCTTTTCAGACACACAGGAAGCTTCCTTTTTCATTTGGCTCCTGGCAAGGCCTCGCTCGATCCAGCCGTGCCTCACTCACCTTTTCACCATCCGTCCCAGGTGGACCTGGCAAGCCCAGCTCTCCCTGGAGGGAGACAAAGAAAGGGGAGCCCATGGTAAATTAAATTGAGGATTCATCCTGGGAAAGCATTGTACAAGGAAATGAGTTATTCACACACAACTGTTGTGGTTAGGGGTTTGCCACTGCCAGGCTTAGGACCAAGGAGGTGTCAGTGACCCACCAGCATCACCAGCTGATCTGAAYATTGGCACAGAGACCTCAGAAGGCACCAAAATCCTGTCCCATCCTATTCTTTCAAGAGATACTTTTCTACAAATTACATCCTTCTTTTTGAGAAGCAGCTGGCTGCAGGTTACAGACTCTTGCTTGTGAAGCAGGAGCACAGCAGGGCCTGGGACAGCACTGGGACAGCAAAGAGCACACGGGGAGGGTGGGAATGAGGGTGGCCCAGCACAGCCACGGCACTGCAGCCCCTCTCACAACTGCTTCTCCTACTTCTGCCTCCTGCCACAGACAAAGGGGGCAGTCCCAGAGGAGCTGGGATTTTGTCTGTCAGGTTGAACTGGGACTGGACTTGTTTCTGGGACACCATCCTCAGGAAGAAGGCCAGAGAMAGGTCAACAAAATTTTGGCTTTTGTGTGAAAGCCACTGTTTTTTCAGCCAGAGAAAGGGCTAAATAGCACACACAGCCCCAAACTCCTCTGCAGGCAGCTTCAAGTGCCTGATTTTGGCTTGGCAGACTCCTCATGGAGAGCTACTAAGGACCATGTGTCTTGGCAGAGGTCAGGCTCACCTTGGGACCTGGAGTGCCTTGGGGGCCCGGTGGCCCTGGGGGACCTGGTGGACCCTGAAACACAAACAAAACAGGTTTGGTGATGACTGGCATGGACATGGCACGCTGTGCTCGTGCTGTGGGGATGAGCACTCCCAGCCATTATCTGCCAGAGACACTCAGGTGAGTGGGATTGCCTGAGCAACAAGATGAGCTCAGCTGCCACAGAGTGCCCAAGGTTCCTCTGCCACAGGGCTGTTCATGCAGAACACACTGGGAGCCAGTCAGGTGTACAGCTGCAAAGACATGGGCTAAGAGGCAAAATGCCTTTAGCTGGAGGTAGGACCCCAATCTGATGGTCTATTTTTGCATCCTGCCCACTCCAGCCAGCCAGCCTGGGAAGCAGCATTGTGTTGAAAACAGTGTCAGCCAGCCAGGGAGGTGCAATTAAAGAGGGGAAAAAAGGAGTTTGTGTGAGCACTAACAACAGGAAAACCTTGCACACTTAAAGAAGTTATTTTTCCTGGGCACTGCTGGATGCAAAGACCACAAACTACCTTGAGATGAACAAATATTTTCCAACTTGCAAATTATTTCAAGCAGCAAAATTTGTGGTCTTGCTCAGATGGAAGCCAAACCAGTATCATATCCTGGAGCACCTTTCTCCATGGCTGCACACTCAAATGCTGTTACACTTAGTCACACTGGAAGCCTTTCCAGAGCCTTGTCCTTGAGACAGGTCAGTGCACAAACACTGCAAACAGCGAGTAAGCAGGAAAACAGCAAAGTTAGTGAGGTTCAGTRATGTGCCCCTCAGCAGTCTCTGCATGCAGAACAAGGGACAGGGTCTGGGTCCAGCAGATGAAGCCTCCAGACATTTGATGGAGCCTCTCCAACCACTGCACTCCACTCCCAAAGCTGCGTGCCACGCGGACATCTGGCAAACGGAAATTACCAGCACTTTGTGTATCCCTGCAGCCTGTTATAAAACAATTAGGATGGTTCTCAAATATGCCTGTAAGTAAGTATTTATTCTATTCAGCTTATTTCTTTCTAATGAAAAGGTCAGGGCACTGTTCAGTTGGGCAGGTTAAGGCTTGGGTGTCCTTCCCCTTCCTCCCACATCCCAACTGCTGCCATCCAGCTCCACCACCACTTTTGCTGCTGCACCCTGAATATCATCAGCCCCCAGAGGCAATCAGCTCCTTCTTCCCTCCCAGCCAGCTCTGTGCCAAGACAGAGATCTCAGGAGSAGACACAGGACAAGGGTGGACACATAGTCACAGTGGATGTCAGTCCTTTCCCACGAGCTTTGGCACAGGCTCACCTTGAGCGCGTCCAGGATTCGGCCGTCGTAGTCGATCACGACGGTGTCTCCCTGCTCCCCTTTCAGCCCAGGGGGACCCTGCAGGCAGGGATGAATCCTGATTAATCCTACAGCATGCAGAGGTGGCTGCTAGGAAAGCAAAGAGCTGACACGCAGCGTTTGGGGGTTATCACCTTACAAACACCATGGATTTAACCAGCCCTTAGTCTGACAGCTGGAACTGTCAAACCTCAGTTTGTGTAATGGAGAAGAGCATAAAAACCCTCACTTGCTCACCCCTATTCCCAGCTTCCCTCTTGCAGAAAAAAGGGTCACAGAATGGTCATGAGTATAAGAAAATTGGACTTGACTGATTTCCCATGCCAGCATTCAGTACCTGTGTAATCATTTGTTTAAATATGTACCATCTCTATTTTCTGGCACTGAATAGATCCTGGAGCAATTCATCCACATACTAAGCAGAAAGAGRTGGTGGGGAACAGCTAAGGTTGAGAAAAATATTGTTCCAAAATGAAATCCTGAACATCCATACCCGGGGTCCAATGGAGCCAATTCCTCCCTTCTCACCAGGTTCACCCTGCAAATYGAAAATCATTTTTCAATGAGACCAAGTAAAATATAAAATATTTATCCTAAAAATACTGTACCCACCCATAAAGATATGCTTTAGATTAAGAAAAAATTATGACACCAACAAAGGACTACTTCTCCTAGCAGAAAACAGATTTGACCTGAGAATGAATATATTTAGCACAAAACAATGTTGGTGTAACAACAAGAGGAGTAAGAGGAGGTCTCATTGCAGGGGGAGGGGAGTGGCCAGCTCGGGGCTGTGCTGCTCTCCAGCTCCTCTCCCTGCTCCCTGTGCTGAGCTCCATCTCTTTGTGCTGCTTCCACATGGCTCCCTTTGCTCCAGGCTGAGTTTTGCATGTGGAAAGTTTCAGCAGAGATGTTTAAACCATTTTCAAGGGGGAGTTTAAGGAAAAGTTCTGTGCCAAATTGTTCCTTTTTTCTTCTTCTTTTTTATTTTTCCCCCTGCCCTCCTTTTCATATTTTTTGGGGGTTTTTTAATTGGAAGGGTTTAAAAAGTCATAGTACTCCTACAGTAATGACCTGAAATTCTGTTCAGGGTTCAAAAGATGTCCCATTTGTCACACCCATGTTGACCCCCTTGCTGACCAAATTAAAGCTCTCCAAAAAGTAAAAAACGATAAAAATGTATAGAAAAAAAAATAATTCAATCAGCACTGCTTCTATGGTTCTAGAAAAAAGTTTACTGAAGTTCACCAGAGCCCACTTTCTTTCTTACACACAGTCTTGCCCAATAAGGGATCACAACTCTTTAATACAGAAAATATTAGTGCATCCAGATCCTGCTAAAGACAAAGCAGCTGAGGGGGTAAATAGCAGCCCACAGATGCTGTCTGGGGCTCCTCAGCACCRCCCAACAAACCCAGATAATTTTATCTCCCAGCAGCTTTGGAGGTCAGGACAGCTCACAAGTGCTTGGGGCTCTGAAGCAATTCCACAGCCATCAATAACATGGGATCAAAATGTGATCAGAATTCTACAGTTTTTGAGGGAAAAGGCAATTCAGTGGAAAATGTGCAAGTAGATGACTTACAAGCTCTTATACTGATCTCTGCTTGAACCCAGCTTTCATCAAATCACCAGGAAAAGTTAAAACACTCCTAATCTCACTCCTTTTGTGTCAGTTTTGGCACTTTATGAGACTTTTAGAAGGCAAAGGTCCAAAACACCTCCTCAGCTGGAATCCCCTGCCTCAGCAGTGCTGTGCCCAGAGTTGCAGCTTTTCCCTACCTTCTGTCCTGGGAAGCCATCTGTGCCATTCTCTCCCTTGGGACCCACACTTCCTTTTTCTCCCTGAAAACAAAGCCCTTTAGACAAATGCTGTACAGGGAGGATGGAGAAAAGATTTCTTCAGGTTATAATTTTCTTGATTTATCTTCACTTCACACAAGGGAGCAGAGCTCTGCTTTCAGCTGTGGAACACATCACCTTGCCCAGGTGCAAATGGGGAGGTTTTGAGATAAAAGTGAAGCTTTCAGAATCAGCAGTTTGGCTGCAGGTGGTGTGTTCAGCCATGAAGCTGTCCCCAAAACCACAGTATAGAATAATAAATTCACAATGTTTTGTTTTGGAAGGGGTCTTGAAGATCCTCCAGTGCCACCCCTGCCATGGCAGGGACACCTTCCACTGTCCCAGRTTGCTCCAAGCCCTGTCCAGCCTGACCTTGGACACTTCCAGGGATGRGGCAGACACAGCTGCTCTGGGAAACYTGTGCCAGGGTCTCACCACCCTCACAGTTTTTTGCTCTTTTTCCACACCAGAGGAGAAATGTTTCTCATCCTGCCCCGGCTGGTGCAAAAACCAGACAGCAAAAGATCCCACAGAATCACAGACAGCAAAAGATCCCACAGAATCACACAGAATGAGGTCGAAGATGCTGCCCAGCACACGCATTAGAGGGACACAGAGCAGAACATACCTTAGGGCCCACCAGTCCTGGTTCCCCAGGGATCCCATCATCACCCTGATGGAACAAAACACAAGAAGTGAAATACACAGGCCTTGCACACACTTAGTAGGTTCCAACACATCATTTGACCTCACTGAGYGTTGCACAGACCCAAAACCCACTCAGGTTTGCAGGCAACCAGGGGAGAGCTGCAGCAAGGAGCACAGGAGGCTCCAGCATGCTCCCCTGCTCCCACCCAGCCCTGCTCCCCTGCTCCTGGGAAGGTGGATGGGCATCTTCCAGAACTTGCTTACAGCAGGCCCTGGCAAAGATCTTCTCCCACCTTCAACAGAAACTAAACATTAAATTCCTTAAGGCTCTTTGGGTCCCAAAGACCTCCTGGAGCTGTTTCATGGACTCATCACACGCCACCAACACCCTCTGCCAGGAGGAGGTTTTCTGGTTTTGCTTGTGCTTTGCTGTTCTCCCGGAGTAAAACCACTTCATGGATGCTGGCAAGATTAGTTTTACCAGCCAGTTATGAAATGTTAAAGGCAAATTCTGGCCTGAAAAAGACCCATGGCCACCCCTGTTTTGGGCCAAATCAGTGAGAGGGGAAGGCTGGGCCCTGTCAGTGCTTTGACTTCTCCTAAAGGCAGTGACTTATGCACTTCTCCACCGGGGTGGAGAGCTTGGGCGTGTGAATCTCTCACAATCTTCAATGCCACACCCCAGCAGCATTCCTGGCCCTCCAGAGGACATTTCCCACGGGACTGCAGTGCTGCTGGGTGATGGCCATCCCAGGAATTCCAGACCCCTTCCCTGGGCAGAGAACATCCTCCAGGCACCTCTTGGTTCATTGAATTATTGGAGAGAAAGGGCTCAGACCTACTGCTTTGCTTGGCATTTGCTCTTTTATTCTTTGTCTCTTGGGGAGATGTGGCTGCAGCTTCTGGCTTGCTGGTGGAAATGAAAGCCAGGCTGCAGGCACAGCCATGCCCAGCCCAGGATGGAGTGGGAGGGAAACTGAGGGAACACAGGGAAGGGTTGGTGGGGACAGCCATGACCACAGCCTCTACACCAGTCTCGGGCAATGGTTTTTGAGCAAAGCACAGAGCAAAGCAAAGGGAATATAAATATAAATATAAATATAAATATAAA